>CATOUR010000400.1:0-34454 GCA_951848785.1 Callosobruchus maculatus
TTAATCAGTTGATCCAGTTTCGGGCCAATCTCGGTATCCCAGACCTGCGCCTTCCAGTCAGCTTCCTGAACTTCCTGAAGCGCCACGGAGATGGAGCGATCTTTGCTGTTCAGATGACGGGCGATAGCTTCGGCGATATCCGCCGCCAGAGCCGTTTTTTGGTCGTCATTCAGATCGCGTGGAAAACATTTGATATCAACGTGTGGCATGTGCAGGCTTCCTTATATGATGTGAGCTTTTCAACGTTATCAGATAATGTCGTTAGCTTTTAGCACCTTGTGCAGTTGAGGTAACGCACAGACCGCATCCGCAACTGACGTGATAGCGGGGCGTGTTGGCAGCGAACCACTCATGACGCGGCCCCCAGGTGCGCGCGACGGCAATATACACGTCAAGCAGCGTCAGCCGTTCGCCAAGGGCAAAGGGCGAGGCGCTGAGCTGAGCGTCGAACCACAGATAGAGAGATTTGCGGTACTCGATGCAGTTTTTCTTCAGCTGCTCCGGCGCGTCAGGCACCCAGCGCTCCGGATAATCTGCGTAGGTAAACGTGGGATAGACGTTGGCAACAAACCAGATAAGCAGGCGCTGAAACTGCTGGCGCTCGGCCTGCCCCACGGGCGGCGCCAGGTCGGGGCATCGGTCGAGCACCATCAGGGCGATCGCCGCGGTTTCCGTCACGATCGTACCGTTTTCCCAGCTCCAGCGTCGGCACCTGGCACAGCGGGTTGAGTTTTATCAGCAGCTCGCGCTGCGGGCCTGGCCGGTCAAACCCGTCCACGTTGATAAACTGATAAGGGATGTCTGCCAGGGTCAGCATCACTTCACTGATTGCCGAGCCCCAGCCGGGTACGCCATAGAGTTTAATCATGTTGCCTCCTCAGGGATGAAAACCCTAAGTGTATACCCGCCATACTTCAAGTTGCAGGTGCGTTGGCTGCATTCACTCACCCCAGTCACGTACTTATGTACGCTCCCGGGGATTCGTTCCCTTGCCGCCTTCCTGCAACTTGAATTATTTAGGGTACAGAGCAACCATTAGTAGGTTATCCCGGGCGGGTTAACCTCCGAGCTGGTCACCGCTTCGCCCGCCTCCCCCCAGCGCGCCAGCGCGTTTTGATAGTCCCCGCGCTTAATCGCACCGTCCAGCGCAGCCTGCAGCGCGTACACCAGCCCGGTCCCTTTTTTGGTGGTGGTAGCGACGTAGGCTTTCTTCGGCCCTAATCCCACGACGCGGGTTTTGCCGGTTAACGCCGCCTTGTAGGCCGATACGGATTGCGGTCCAAAGAACACGTCCGCCCTGCCGGACTGAATATAGAGATTGCCTGAGGCATCGTCGGTCAGATAAACCGGTAATGCAGGCTCGCGTCCGGCCTTTTTATTCTCCTCGTTCCAGCCGAGCAGAATACGTTCCTGATTGGTGCCCGATCCGACAATCACCTTTTTACCGGCCAGATCTTTCGCACTGGAGATCGACCGTATGTTACTGGTGGATTTCACCGAAAAAGCCAGCGAATCGACGCGATAGGTCGCAAAATCGAACTTCTCCTTGCGCTGTTCGGTGACGGCGATATTCACCAACGCCACGTCATAGCGCCCGGAGGCGATCCCCAAGCGGCCAGTCTTCCCACGCCGTTGGCACCAGCTTCAGTTTCAGTCCCAGGCTGCCCGCCAGCAACCGGGCGATATCCGGGTCGCTGCCAATCCGGGTGCGGTTATCGCTGGCCAACAGCGCCAGCGGCGGTGAATTCAGGGCGGAAATTGCCACCGTGAGGGTCCCTGGCTCAACGAATTTATAGTTCGCCGGAATTTTCGCCACCGCCTGCGGATCAACCGCCACCGGCAGCGGTTGTTCATTGGCTTTTACATCAATGCTGGCATGGCTCGCCGTCGTAAAGATCAGCCCCGCCAGAAGTCCATATTTCATCTGCGCTCCTTACAGCACTTTTGAGAGAAACTGGCGCGTTCGCGGATGCGACGGTCGGTTTAAGACGTCGTCGCTGCTGCCCTGCTCCACAATTTTTCCGTCGACCATAAACACCACCTGGTCCGCCACTTCCCGGGCGAAGCCAATCTCATGGGTGACCACCACCAGCGTAGTGCCGGAACGGGCCAGCTTTTTAATCACGTCCAGCACTTCGCCAACCAGTTCCGGGTCAAGCGCCGAGGTGGGCTCATCAAACAGCATCACGCGGGGGCGTAACGCCAGCGGCGCGGGCAATGGCAATGCGCTGCTGCTGTCCGCCGGAGAGGTGACGCGACCAGGCATCGGCCTTATCGCGCAGCCCTACTACATCCAGCAGGCCGTACGCGCGCGCTATAGCCGCCTTTCTGGTGAGCTTTTTGTGCGCGATGGGCGCCTCAATCAGGTTTTCCAGCACCGTCAGATGCGGAAAAAAGGTTGAAGTTCTGAAACACGTAGCCCACGTTAACGCGCTGTTTGAGGATCTCTTTCTCTTTTAGCTCGTAAAGTTTGTCGCCCTGGCGGCGGTAGCCAATATACTCTCCGTCAATCTGAATAAAGCCTTCATCTACGCGTTCCAGATGGTTAATGGTGCGCAGCAGCGTCGATTTTCCCGAGCCGGATGGGCCGAGGATCACCGTGACGGAACCCGGCGGGATCTCAAGCGTAACGTTATCGAGCGCTTTATGACGGCCAAAAAACTTGCTGACGCCGGTAATAGCAATGTGTCCTTCAGGAGAGGCTTGCATGAACAGGCTCCTGTGCTGGCGAGGTGGTAACGGAACGCGTCCGGCTGGCAGTCCGGTTGTGGTTTACGGCGGAGCGGCGCTCGCTGCGGGCGAGCCCACGCTCAACGACGTGCTGGATGGCAGACAGGACGGTGGTAATCACCAGGTACCAGACGGCACCCACCATCAACAGCGGAATGACCTCCTGCGTGCGGTTGTAGATCATCTGAATCGTGTAGAAAAGCTCCGGCATCGCCAGCACGTAAACCATCGCCGTACCTTTGGCGAGGCTGATGATTTCATTGAACCCGGACGGCAAAATGGTGCGCAGCGCCTGCGGAAGAATAATCCGCACGGTGCGGCGCCACGCCGGCAGACCCAGCGCAGCCGCCGCCTCATACTGACCATGATCGACCCCAAGGAAGCCCCCGCGGATAATTTCCGCCGTATAGGCGCTCTGCACCAGCGTCAGTCCCACAACGGCGGTAGAAAATTGCCCGAGAACGTTGATGGTTTCAAAGCTGCCCCAGGTAATGCCGGTAAAAGGCACGCCGAGAGAGAGCGTGTCGTAGAGATAGGAAAAGTTATAAAGAACGATCAGCACCACGATCAGCGGCAGAGAGCGGAAAAGCCAGATATATCCCCACGCCAGGCTGCTCAACAGCCAGGATGACGAGAGCCGCGCCAGCGCCAGCATGCCGCCAATCGCCACGCTCAGCACGGTGCCTATCAAACGTGAGCAGCAGCGTCTGTCCGACACCTTCAAGGATCACCGGATCGGAGAACCAGCGGGCAAATACCGCCCACTCCCAGCGTGGATTAAAGGCCACGGACTGAATCACGACCGCCAGCACAAACAGCGCCACCGCAGCGCCGACCGTGCGCAGCGGAATAACGTGCCGGGACCACTTTTATGGTTTCTACCTTGCTCATCGTCGCTCCTTATGCGGTTTTGCTGAGCGCTTCGCGGATCAGCGTCTTGGTGAAGCGCAGCCCGACCATCGAACGGCGGCCTGGCTGTACTCTTCCGGATTGCGGTTGAGATCGAACTGCGGCTGATACCCCTGACTCAGATAAAGCCGTACCGCCTCCGGCTGACGAAACCCGGTAGTCAGGTAAATGTGGCTGTAGCCCGCCAGTATCGCCCTGCGCTCCAGCTCCTGTACCACGCGCGCGGCCAGCCCCTGCTGGCGCAGCGTTTTATTCGTCCAGATACGCTTGATTTCTGCCGTGCGTTCGTCGAAGGGTTTATAAGCGCCGGTCGCGATGATTTCGCCATCGCGCTCCAGCACGATAAACAGCCCCTGCGGCGCCAGGTACCACTCCGTCAGCTCGACTTCTGCATCTTTTGAAAAGGTAGTCGCCGTAACGAGCGTCGTATTCACCGAACAGCCCGACGATAATGGGCTGAAGATCGGCGTCTTCCGGCGAAACGTCACGAAATTGTTCCCGCATAGCGCCTCCTTAATCGCCCAGACCAGCCGGGTTAACTTCGGAATGGGGGATACGCTCAACGCCTTCCCCCAGCGGTTCAGCACGTTGTCGTAATCTCCGTTTCTTAATTACGCCGTTAAGCGCGGTTTGAACCGGTTCGACCAGGCCGCTCCCTTTTTTCAGCGTCACCGCGATATGCGCCGCCTTCGGCCAGCCGCCGTCGACGCTGCCGACCAGCCTGGTTTTACCGTTCAGCGCCGCTTTCCAGGCGCCGATCACGTTCGGGCCAAAATAGGCGTCAGCGCGGCCTGACTGTAGCGCGAGGGTTTGCGCCGCATCGTCTTTGGTGTAGACCGGGATAAACGGCTTAAGCCCTTTTTTCAGGTTCGCTTCGTTCCACGCCAGCAGGATCGCCTCCTGGTTGGTGCCGGAGCCGACGATGATGCGCAGCCCGGCGATATCTTCCGCCTTCTGCAGCGACGCGATCGGGCTGGTGGATTTCACGTAAAAGCCAAGGGAATCCTTGCGGTAGGTGGCGAAGTCGAACTTCTCCTTGCGCGCTTTGGTGACGGTGATATTGCTGATCGCCGCGTCGTATTTCCCGGAGGCAACCCCCAGCGGCCAGTCCTCCCAGGAGGTGGGCACTACGTTGAGCTCGAGCCCGAGGCTGTCCGCCACCAGGCGCGCAATGTCGACCTCACTCCCAAGCAGAGTTTTGTTGTCGTCGGAAAAGACCGTCAGCGGCGGCTGATTCAGTCCCCGCCACCGCCACGGTAAATTTCCCCGGCACGGCAAAGCGGTAGTCTTTCGGCAACTGCGCGATCGCATCGCTGTTTTTTAGCGGTATGGATCGGCGTTTTATTCACCTCAATGCTCACGCCGGTGCCGTTAATATTGACGTTCTCTGCCCAGACGGCAGGGGTAAAGGCCAGCGCAAGCGCCAGAATAAGCGATGATTTCTGCATAGCGTTTTTCTCTTTTATTGTTGTGTGAACTGATTTTTGGGTTCGTCTAAGCCCAGACTTTCGCGCAGCGTGGTGCCGGGATAGTCGCTGCGGAAAAGGCCGCGCGCCTGTAAAACGGGCACCACCTGGTCGACAAAGCGCGCAAAGGTGTCCGGCGTACCGCCCTGAATAATGAAGCCGTCAGCCGCCTTCTCCTCGAACCAGGCCTGTAATCCATCGGCCACCTGCTCCGGCGTGCCGGAAAAACGCGGACGCGGCGATGCGGCTTCCAGCGCAACCTGACGCAGAGTTAAGTTGCGCTCACGGGCGTTACGCTTGATTTCATCGGTGGTGCTGCGGAAGCTGTTTTTGCCTAAATCGCCAATATCCGGGAACGGCGCGTCGAGGAGGTACTGGCTGAAGTCGTGATGCTCGAAATAACGTCCGAGATAGTTCAGCGCATCATGAACGGAGACAAGCGCCGCCGTGGTTTGATACTGGTTTTCTGCGTCATCGGCGTCGTTTCCGACAATCACGCTGACGCCCTGGAATATATGTAAATCCCCTGCGCGGCGTCCGTGACTTTCCAGCTGCTGTTTGACATCGCGGTAAAAGGCCCGGGCTTCTTCCAGCGTTTCATGGTGGGTAAAGATGGCGTCGGCGTGTTTCGCCGCCAGCTTTTTACCGTCATCCGACGCGCCGGCCTGAAAGACAATCGGACGCCCCTGCGGCGTGCGGCCAATGTTCAGCGGGCCGGAAACCCGGAAGAAATCACCGTGGTGATCCAGGGTATGCAGTTTTGACGCGTCGAAAAACTGTCCGCTCTCCTTATTGCGGATAAAGGCATCCCCTTCCCAGGAATCCCATAACCCTTTGACCACGTCGAGATACTCATCGGCAATGCGGTAGCGCAGCGCATGCTCAGGATGTTTGTCGCGGGAGAAGTTTTTCGCTGACCCTTCCAGCGGTGAGGTCACAACGTTCCAGCCCGCGCGGCCGTTGCTCAGGTGATCGAGGCTGGCAAACTGGCGCGCCACGGTGAAAGGCTCGCTGTAGGAGGTGGACAACGTGCCGACCAGCCCCAGGCGCGAGGTAACGCTTGCCAGGGCGGACAGAACCGTCAGCGGCTCAAAGCGGTTTAAAAAATGCGGAATGGATTTCTCGTTAATATAAAGACCGTCGGCCACAAAAATAAAGTCGAGCTTGCCCTCTTCCGCTTTTAATGCCGTTTCTTTAACGAAATCAAAATTAATGCTGGCATCCGCGACCGCCGCCGGATGACGCCAGGCGGACATATTTCCGGATGCACCATGCAAAATGGTACCCAGCCGCAATTGACGATTTGCAGACATATTCACCTCAAATAAATTAAACGTGTTGCAGGGCTTTTTCCGCGAGCTGTGCAAAATAGCGGGCAGCGGGTTCGATTAGTGCTTCGTCCGGGTTAAATGCCGGGTGATGTAAACCAAACGGACTGTTACTGCCAATGCTGACAAACGCGCCGGGAATGTTTTGCAGGTAGACCGCAAAATCTTCCCCACCCATGTGCAGTTCAGCATGCCGGGTCTCATACCCCGCCTCGCGCGCGACCGAGGCGGCAAACGTGGCCCAGCGCTCGTCGTTAACCAGCGCGGCTGGCCCGGCGTACCAGGTGATGTTGATCTGCGCGCTAAAGGCGCTGGCAAATCCGGCGGCGATTTCACCGACGCGCGCCTTCACGTTCTGCTGCACTTCCGTGCGGTGCGTGCGCAGCGTGCCCTCGAGCTCAACGCTTTCCGGCAGCACGTTCCAGGTATTCCCCCCGGCGATGCGCGTCACGCTTAGTACGACGGAATCAAGCGTGTTGACGTTACGGCTGGCGACGCTTTGCAGCGCGGTCACCAGCTGGCTTGCCAGCACGATGGCGTCGTTGCCTTCATGGGGGCGAGCGGCATGCGCGCCTTTACCGGTAATATGAATAACGAAGCGATCGACGTTGGCATAAAACGGACCGCCGCGCGTGGCAAATTCACCAACCGGCAGTGAAGGCTCGTTATGCATCCCGAAAATTGCGCGCACGTCGCGTAATGCCCCGGCACGCACCATGCTTTTCGCTCCGCCGAAATTTTCTTCCGCAGGCTGGAACAGGATCCGCACGCGGCCGTTGAGCGAGGTTTCCCGCTCCTTCAGCTTCAACGCGGCGCCGAGGATCACGCTGGTGTGAACGTCGTGACCGCAGGCGTGCATCACTCCCGCACGCCTGGAGGTAAACGGCACCCCGCTGCGCTCATCGATGGGTAACGCGTCGATATCGGCGCGCAGCGCAACCAGTGCATTGCCCGTGCCGATCTCCGCAACCAGCCCGGTCTGAAGATCGTAATCCAGCGGGGCAATCCCGGCCGCCGTCAGCCACTCGCGCAGGCGAGCCGTTGTTTCGACCTCCTGACCGGACAGTTCAGGGTTCTGGTGCAGCTCACGGCGCCAGGCAATCAGCTGTTCGCTAAAGCTCATACGGTAACCTCCCTGTTAAGACGCGCCTCGGCCAGCAGCCGCAGGGACTGCACGCGCGTTGCGCCATCAGCTACCGGCGTGTCGATGATAAATTCGTCAACCCCCCACTGCTGATGCAGCGCGTTGAGCCGTTCAAGCACCGACGCCGCCGTTCCGGCCAGCAGGGACTGCGCCCGACGCGCGATGCGCACCGGTTCGCTGCCCGCCTGCCGCGCAAAGGCGTAGGCCTGTTCTTCGCTGGCCACGGTGACGCGTTGCCCGTTTGCCAGCTCCACGCCCCATACTTCAACCTTCTGCGCCAAAGCGTCGGCCTCTGCCTGGGTTGGGGCAACAATGACCTGCACGGCCACCATCACCTCCCGGACGCTGTGTTGACGCCAGGCCGTGACGACCTCGCGCAGCAGTTCCGGATCACCGTTCAGGTGGGCGGCAAAGACAAAATGCCAGTCGAGCGAGGCCGCCAGCAGCGCGCTTTCGGTGCTGGCGCCCAGCAGAAAGCCTTGCGCAGGCTCCGGAGGCAGAGGCGTGGCGTGAACCTTCTCCTCCGCTGCCTGATTTTCAGGGCGGATCCACCGATCGAGCTGCGTCAGTTGTTCCGCGAAGCTGCCTTTCTCCTGCGGATTAAGGCCGTGCTGCAAGGCACGGGTCGAGAGCGGCAGACCGCCGGGTGCTTTACCAACCCCCAGATCAACCCGGCCCGGCGCAAGGGCGGCCAGTACGTTAAAATTTTCGGCGACTTTATAGGGGCTGTAATGTTGCAGCATGACGCCGCCTGAGCCCACGCGAATACGCTTTGTTTGCCCGAGGATCCAGGCAATCAGCAGCTCCGGCGAGGGGCTGGCAAGCGCCGGGGTATTGTGGTGTTCGGCAATCCAGAAGCGGTGGTAGCCCAGAGTCTCCGCCAGCTGCGCCAGCGTTAAGGTACGCGCCAGCGCATCGGCGGCGGTTTCGTGTTCTGCGACGGGGCTTTTATCCAGAATGCTGATTCGCCATGACATGTTGCGTTCTCGTTTGACTTAACATGTCGTCATTATTAAAGGCGGATTTCACCTCTGAGAAACAATTAATTTACATTTGAATTGCCGGAAAACGGGAATAGCCGATCCGTCATCGGCCTGACTGGAGCGAAGTAATGAGTGCTTCCGCTTCCCGCCGTCGGGTAATGCGGAGAAAGCGAATGTGCGCGTACTGCGGGTTTTGCATATCCGCTTCATAGCGTTTGCGGTTACTGCGCCAGGTTTTGATCGTCCAGATGATAATCGAGTCCTTGCTGAAGAACGATCGACGAAAGCTTTCACGGTTCCCCGTGCCGGGCCAGAGCTCCTGTTTGTGCCAGGCGCGTCTGAACGCGCGCGTCACCGCCTGCCAGAGCGTGCGGCTAAACCCACGATCTATCCACACCACCAGATCAACGTCGCGCCACTTTACGTCGCGCGTGCGGTTGTAATTCCCGTCCAGGACCCAGTCAGGCGAGGCGGCGAGCGCCTTTTCCAGCGTTGCGAGAAACTCATCATCCGGGGTTCCCTGCCAGTTCGCTCGCCAGTAAAGCCTGTCCATCTCAATGTAAGGGATGGCCAGCGCCTCAGCG
The DNA here is from genome assembly GCA_951848785.1 of Callosobruchus maculatus. Classification (NCBI taxonomy): domain Eukaryota; kingdom Metazoa; phylum Arthropoda; class Insecta; order Coleoptera; family Chrysomelidae; genus Callosobruchus; species Callosobruchus maculatus. The sequence goes on from CATOUR010000400.1 coordinate 9,145, forward strand.
ATTCGCCTGCCAAGCGTACTTTTCCCACTTCCGCTGGTGCCTATGATATTGATTTTCACCGTTCCACCTGCAAATGCTGAAGTAAACGGATCGAATCATAACGTTAAAAGTTTGTTTACGAAACGCCAGGCTACGCGTCCGGATACTGCTCGTCGGTGACCTTCTCCAGCCACGCCACCAGCATACTACCGCGTCTGCATTACTCATTGCAGCCCTGCTGGCATTCATAATCTCTACCTGGGTGTAATTATCAAATAAACCTGATGTATAAACTGGCATTTGGCGGCCTTTTTGCCTAAAAAAACGCCACGATTCAGCGCGTTGCGATCCCCGCCTGCTCTGACCACACGATTTCCTTCGACGCGCATCACTTTCGGCACGGTTATATTTTGCGTCGCTTATCAATTGCGGGTAGGATGCCTCGCCATGTTTTGCCTTATCCATACACAGAATGACTGGAAAGGCAGCATGTGTCTGCCCGGAAGCAATCGTTTGGTCGGGCGACGGGCAGGCAGGACTATCACGTTAATGGTTCAGACAGGCAAACAGGTAACTCAATGAAAACAAGCAATAAAAGCGCAGCCGATCATCATGCTGCGAAACGTCGCTGGTTGAACTCTCACGAAGAGGGCTATCACAAGGCGATGGGCAACCGTCAGGTGCAGATGATCGCCATCGGCGGCGCTATCGGTACTGGTCTGTTTTTAGGTGCAGGCGCGCGTCTGCAAATGGCTGGCCCCGCCCTCGCCCTGGTCTATCTGGTGTGCGGGATCTTCTCTTTCTTCATCCTTCGTGCCCTGGGCGAGCTGGTTCTCCATCGTCCCTCCAGCGGCAGCTTTGTCTCTTACGCCCGTGAATTTCTCGGTGAAAAAGCCGCTTACGTCGCCGGCTGGATGTACTTCGTTAACTGGGCAATGACCGGTATCGTTGATATCACCGCCGTCGCGCTGTACATGCACTACTGGGGCGCGTTTGGCGATGTGCCACAGTGGGTGTTTGCCCTTGGCGCGCTGGCGATCGTCGGCACCATGAACATGATCGGCGTGAAATGGTTCGCCGAGATGGAATTCTGGTTCGCGCTGGTAAAAGTGCTGGCCATTGTCATCTTCCTGGTCGTCGGTACCGTCTTCCTCGGCAGCGGTAAACCGCTGGACGGCAATGCGACGGGCTTCCATCTGATTACCGATAACGGCGGCTTCTTCCCGCACGGCCTGCTGCCAGCGCTGGTGCTGGTTCAGGGGGTAGTGTTTGCCTTTGCCTCCATCGAACTGGTGGGTACGGCGGCGGGTGAATGTAAAGATCCGCAGACCATGGTGCCTAAAGCCATTAACAGCGTGATCTGGCGTATCGGCCTGTTCTACGTGGGCTCCGTGGTGCTCCTGGTGCTGCTGCTGCCGTGGAACGCCTATCAGGCGGGTCAAAGCCCGTTTGTCACCTTCTTCTCTAAGCTGGGCGTGCCTTACGTGGGCAGCATCATGAACATCGTGGTATTGACCGCCGCGCTCTCCAGCCTGAACTCTGGCCTGTACTCGACGGGCCGTATTCTGCGCTCCATGTCCATGGGCGGCTCGGCACCGAAGTTTATGTCGAAGATGAGCAAGCAGCAGGTACCATACGCGGGTATTCTGGCCACGCTGGTGGTGTACGTCTTCGGGGTATTCCTGAACTATCTGGTGCCGTCTCAGGTGTTTGAGATTGTACTGAACGTGGCGGCGCTGGGTATTATTGCCTCCTGGGCCTTCATCGTGGTGTGCCAGATGCGTCTGCGCAAAGCGATTAAAGAAGGTAAGGCGGCTGACGTCAGCTTTAAGCTGCCGGGCGCGCCGGTGACCTCCTGGCTCACCCTGCTGTTCCTGCTGAGCGTGCTGGTGCTGATGGCGTTTGACTACCCGAACGGTACCTACACCATCGCGACTATTCCGCTGCTGGCGGTGTTGCTGATTGCCGGCTGGTTTGGCGTACGTAAACGCGTGTATGAAATTCACAGCACCGCGCCGGTTCATCCTGACGATGAAAAAAAGGACGCTCCGCTGGTTGAAGAGACGTCGCGCTAATACGGCGACAAAAAAAGGGAAGGCATTAAGCCTTCCCTTTTTATTTTGTATCGTAAGACGGCAGCCTGCCGCTCACGCTACGACATTACAGCGCGATACGAATGACGTCGTCAGGCTGGGTCGCTTCCTGCTGACGGGTAGATTTCTGCTTAACCGTCACGTACAGCGTCTTGCCATCCGCTGACAGCGCCAGGCTGTTCGGATAAACCGGCGTATCGTAGGTTTTGGTCACTTTGTAGGTTTTAGCGTCAATCACGCTCACCTTACCCGCCTCGCGGTGCGTCACGTAGGCTTCATTGCGTGCCGGGTTAAACAGCACCGCCAGCGATTCCGGCGCAGAAACTTTCCCGATTACGCTGCCGTCTTTCAGGCTCACCACCAGCACCTCTGGCTGTTTAGAATCCGTCAGGAACGCGCGCTGACCGGCAGTGTCCAGGCTCAGGTTCAGGTAGAAGTGCTCTTTCCCGTCGTCCTGCACCTTCTTACGGCTGAGGATTTTGTTGGTTGCGGTATCAATGGTTACCAGCTCGCCGTCCGCATTGGTGGTGTACAGGCGTTTTGCCTGCGCATCCAGCGCCAGGCCGGTGCTGAACGTGCCGGTGTTCGTGATGGTGTCTTTCAGCTTCAGCGTTGCGCCGTCAACCACCCAAATCACGCTCTCTTTGCCGATGCCGGTAATGTAGACGGTATTGGTGGCGTCATCGGCCACAAGCTGGCGCGGCTGGAGGGGCTTCACCGTGTCGCTACGCTTGCGATCGTCCAGCACCAGGCGCCCTTTCACCTCGCCCGTTTTGGCGTCAATGGCCGTTACCGCGCTGTTGACGGTGTTTCCAAACCACAGCGTCTGGGTGGCATTATCGATCGTTGCGCCAAACGGCTTGAGATCGTTATGAATCGCCTGCGTCACGTCCAGCGTGACCGGATCCAGGCGATATACCACGCCGCCTTTATCGGTTTTGCGGCTTTGAGTCGTCGCAACCCACAGCGCGTTTTCCTGCTGGCTGACGGCCATTTCATACGCGCCCTTGCCTACCGCTTTGCGCAGCATCTCTTCAGCAGCATGAGCCTGGAACGTACCGGCAATCAGTAAAGAACCCAACAGCAGAGACCCACGCAGGCGCGGCGAGCACAGATGACGTAAAGACATAACAATTCCTTTTTAAATGAGGAGATTTACCGCTGACATCGCTTCCGGCGGGCAAAGTCATCGCTTTGCCGTTATTTTAATGAGAATAGTAATCATTAATGAGTTGAATGTGGAGTTTTTCTTTCCTTCCGACCCTTACATTCACGAAATGTGCGGTTATAGTTTTCATAACATTTACAAAGGATTTAACATATATACACAGGTTCCAGTTGATTTGGTTCGAATCTTTTCTTAATCGGTTACTTCATGAAAATCATTTCTGCCCGCAGGGCATCGCTACCGCTGCTGTTCGTTCCCGTCGTATTTGGCCCGCTGAGCGCGATGGCCGCAGAAGAACAAACCCTGATCGTCAGCGCTACGCCGCAGGCCGTCTCCGAGCTGGATACGCCAGCCGCGGTCAGCGTGGTAAGGGGCGAGGATCTGCGCCATGCCGCCCCGCGCATCAATCTCTCCGAATCTCTCGGCAGCGTGCCTGGCCTGCAAATCCAGAACCGCCAGAACTATGCGCAGGACCTGCAGCTGTCGGTGCGCGGTTTTGGCGCGCGCTCGACCTTTGGCGTACGCGGGATCCGCATGTACGTGGACGGCATTCCGGCGACCATGCCCGACGGCCAGGGGCAGACGTCAAACATCGATCTCAGCAGCGTAGAGAGCATCGACGTGCTGCGTGGTCCCTTCTCCGCCCTGTACGGCAATGCCTCCGGCGGCGTCATTAACATCAATACCCAGACCGGCCAACAGCCGCCCGTCGTCGAAGCCAGCAGCTATTACGGCAGCTACGGCACCTGGCGTTACGGCATGAAGGCCACCGGGGCGGTCGGCGACGGTACGCAGGCGGGAGATGTTGACTATGCGGTATCCACCACCCGCTTTACCACCCATGGCTATCGCGACCACAGCGGCGCGAGAAAAAATCTCGCCAACGCGAAGTTAGGCGTGCGCATTGATGATGCCAGCAAGCTGACGCTGATTTTTAACAGCGTGGACATGAAAGCCAACGATCCGGGCGGGCTGAGCTATCAGGAGTGGCAGAACAACCCGCGCCAGTCCCCGCGCGGGGATCAGTTCAACACGCGTAAAACCATTAAGCAGACCCAGGCCGGGATCCGCTACGACCGTCAGCTGAGTGAGCAGGACGACCTCAGCGTGATGATGTACGCCGGCGAGCGTGAAATGACCCAGTACCAGTCTATTCCGGCGTCCACTCAGCGTGACAATCCGGCCCACTCAGGGGGCGTCATTGACATGCAGCGGCACTATCAGGGCATCGATACGCGCTGGACCCACCGCGGCGAGCTGCTGGTGCCGGTGACGTTCACCACCGGCCTGAACTACGAAAACATGAGTGAAAATCGCCGCGGGTATGAAAACTTTGTAATGAACAACGGCGCGCCGGACTACGGCGTCAAGGGCGACAAGCGCCGTGACGAGCGTAACCTGATGTGGAACTTCGATCCTTACCTGCAAACCCAGTGGCAGCTTACGCAAAAGCTGTCCGTGGAGGCAGGCGTGCGTTACAGCTCCGTCTGGTTCGATTCTAACGATCGCTACATTACCCCGCAGAATGGCGATGACAGCGGCGATGCCAGCTACCACAAATGGCTTCCGGCGGGTGCGGTGAAATACGCCGTGACCGATGCATGGAATCTGTACGCTGCGGCGGGACGCGGGTTCGAGACCCCGACGATCAATGAACTTTCCTACCGCCCTGACGGCAAAGGCGGGCTCAACATTAACCTACAACCGTCAACCAACAATACGTACGAGGTTGGCAGTAAAACCCGCATCGGCAACGGTATTCTGACGGCGGCGCTGTTCCGCACGGATACCGATAACGAAATTGTGGTGGATACCAACAATGATGGCCGTACCAGCTATAAAAACGCCGGTAAAACGCGCCGTCAGGGCGTGGAGATCGCGCTCGACCAGCAGTTTGCAGAGAACTGGAAGCTAAAGATGGCCTGGACCTACCTTGACGCGACCTACCGTACCAACGTCTGTAGCAATGCAGACTGTAGCGGCAACCGGATGCCGGGCATTGCCCGAAACATGGGATACGCGTCGCTTGGCTGGGAGCCGGAGGAAGGCTGGTATGCCGGCGCGGATGCACGCTACATGAGCGATGTGATGGCGAACGATGCCAATACCGCAAAAGCGCCCTCCTATACCGTGGTCGGCCTGAACACCGGCTATAAGCTTAACTATGGCAAATGGGGAATGGATATCTTTGGCCGCGTCGATAACCTGTTCGATAAAACGTACTCGGGGTCCGAAATCGTTAATGCCAGCCGCGACCGCTATTACGAGCCCGCGCCAGGCCGTAATTACGGCGTAGGGCTGTCAGTATCTTATCGCTTTGAGTAAAACTTTCTCCGGCAACGGGCGTTGCCGGTAATAAACGCGCTGAATAACGCTATTCCCGGTTGCCTGATGCGCCGGGAATTTATTTGTCATATTACTGCTCGAATAAAGAAATAAGTGCGCGCGGGGATCCTTAACTAAAGTATTGCCGTTGCAGCAGGACGTTGGCTTCATCAATTGCCCGGTCAATGGCTTCCCGGCTGGCCTCCACGTCCCTGTTCTCAAGCGCCAAAAGCAGATCGGCGTAATGATAGGTCTCAGCCGGCATCTCCTTCATCTCTCCATGCAGATAGTTTATGCACGGGCCAATCCGCACCCAGAGCTGCTCGATCAGCGAATTTAAGGTCGGCATCTCGGCATACTGATAGAGCGTAAAGCGGAAGATGCGGTTAGCATGGAGCGCCTTCTGGACGTTACCCTGATGCATCGCGGTGCTGAAGTTGTCCGAGAGCGCGCGCAGCGTGTCCAGCTTAGCCTCGGTCATATTCTGGCACGCCGCCGCAACCGCCATCGGTTCAAGCTGTTTTCGAATGGCATTAATTTCGTTATAGCGTTCCAGCGTGACTTCCGGCACCAGAAAAGCCTGCGCCGGCGTGGCCTGCAACGCTCCTGCAGAAACCAGTCGCAGCAGCGCTTCACGTACCGGTGTGATGCTTGTACCTAATTTATCCGCAATCTCTTTGGTGATCAGCCGAGCCCCGGGCTTTAAAGACCCCGTGATTAACGCTCCTTTTAAACTGATCTCAACTTGCATAGTCAGACTGATTCTTTGTGCTTTTTCTAAATGATCCAAATCAAGCATGTTTAATTCCCGTAGCCAAAACAAAATGCCATTCTCAGTGCCTGTTTAAAAACAGCACCGGTTCGATATATCCTGTATCGTCATGCCTGGTATTAGGGGCGCGCGTTAAAATATAAATAGGACAATTAAAATTGCGTTTATCACTTCTGGCTCAGCTGGGCCGATGGCGCGCAAAGCTTATGGGTTAATTAAAGACAATATATCGTATCTTCACAAATAATTATGGCGGGCCACGCCCGCCATAACCGACGCACCGTTTAGTCTGCCGCTACGCGTATCACGACCTTGCCGAAGTTTTTACCTTCAAGCAGGCCGATCAGCGCGTCCGGAGCCGCTTCCAGCCCTTCGATGACCTGTTCGCGATAGTGAATTTTGCCTTCCTTCACCCAGCGCCCCATCTCCTGCTGGAACTCGTCAATACGATGCCCGTAGTCCTGCGCGATGATAAAGCCCTGCATGCGGATGCGTTTTTTCAGAATGGTGCCCATCAACAGCGGCAGCCGATCCGGGCCGTCCGGCAGGTTGGTTGCGTTGTAGCCGCTCACCAGACCGCATACCGGCACGCGTGCGGAGGTATTTAGCAGCGGCATCACGGCGTCAAAAACCTTGCCGCCGACGTTTTCATAATAGACGTCAATGCCCTGCGGGCAGGCGCTTGCCAGCTGTTCAGCAAAATCATCCGCATGGTGATCGATACAGGCGTCGAAACCCAGTACCTCGACCGCATGACGGCATTTCTCTTCACCACCGGCCACGCCAACGACCCGGCAGCCTTTGATTTTACCGATTTGCCCGACCGTTGCGCCGACCGGCCCGGTAGCGGCGGCCACTACCAGCGTTTCCCCCTCCCGTGGCTGGCCGATATCGAGCAGCCCCATGTAGGCGGTAAAGCCAGGCATACCCAGAACGCCCAGCGCCCAGGACGGATGCGACGGGCTATCGCCCAGCTTCACCAGCCCTTGTCCGTCGGACAGCGCATACTCCTGCCAGCCGCTGTAGCCCAATACCCATTCACCCTCTTTATAATCAGGATGACGGGACGTCTCAACGCGGCTTACCGCACCGCCTACCATCACCGCGCCAATCTCAACCGGTGGAGAGTAGGACGGCGCATCGCTCATACGCCCCCGCATGTACGGATCCAGCGAAAGCCATACCGTGCGTAACAATACCTGCCCGTCTGCGGGCGTCGGGATCGGCTGTTCTTCCAGGCGGAAATTATCGGCGACCGGTGCGCCGTGCGGGCGGGAAGCCAGAACCCAGCGTCGGTTTTGCGTGGTAGATTGACTCATTAATCGCTCCTTACTGCTGAAAATGTCATTCAAGCCTGGCACTTTATCCTGCGGATCGCCTTACCATTATGAGGCAGACTGATTCAGCCGTACGACCAGGTAAAGGCACGGCCGATCCGTTTCGTTGATAAAGCGGCAGTCATTCGGTGGCCCCAGCTCCAGGCAATCTCCGGCCTTCATTTCATGGCGGGTATCCCCTTCCTGAAACACCAGCTCGCCGGACTGTAGCCAGATAAGCTGGCGCGCCAGGGCATAAGAGGAGGCGGGCATTGGCACATCGCTGCCCGCGGGCAGCTCCACCTGAACGAGATCGATGGGCAGGTCGGTGCGCGGCGATACGTGCCGGCGCAGATAGTGCGTTTGCGGATCGCGCCAGACGGGCTGGTTAGCCAGGCGCAGCAGTTTCCCCTCCTGCATTTCCGCACGCGCAATCAGCGTCGACATGCTGATACCAAAGGCACCCGAAAAGCGCGCAAGCAGTGTTGCGGTTGGGCTGCTGTCGCCCCGTTCAATCTTGTGGATCATGGCGCGCGAAATACCTGCCCGCTCGGCCAGCTCGCTCAAAGACCAGCCTCGCGATTCACGCTCAATGCGAAGCCGGGCGCTAATCCGTTGATTCATAGTGTCTGTCATCGTGTTCATGACGTCATACTATAGTGTATGAATGGTTTTCCGGTGCAGTTTTAATGACAAAAAAATAGGGACTTAGCCATGGCGATGCAATCCGGTAAATGTGTAATATTGTAATTAATGCATACTACTATAGTGAACAACACAGCCAGAGGACCCGCCATGATCGTTCGTCATGCCCTAAAAGAAGATTGCGCCGCTATCGGAGAGATTTACAACCATGCGGTGCTGCATACTGCCGCCATCTGGAACGATACGACCGTCGATACCGATAACCGTATCGCCTGGTTCGAAGCGCGCAAGCTGATGGGCTATCCGGTGCTGGTCAGTGAAGAAGACGGCGTGGTGACGGGTTATGCCTCTTTCGGCGACTGGCGGGCGTTCGACGGTTTTCGCCATACGGTTGAGCACTCGGTGTACGTTCACCCCGACCATCAGGGCAAAGGCATTGGGCGGCTGCTGATGAAGGCCCTGATCGACGAAGCCCGTCAGATCGGCAAGCATGTGATGGTGGCCGGTATTGAGGCGCAAAATCAGGCGTCGATTCATCTGCATGAAACCCTGGGCTTCGTCACCACCGGAAGGATGCCGCAGGTGGGCACCAAATTTGGCCGCTGGCTGGATTTAACCTTTATGCAGCTTCAGCTCGACGAGCGCAGCGATCCGGATGTGCTCCCATGAACCAGTCGCTTACCCTGGCGTTCCTGGTGGCTGCCGGCATCGGGCTGGTCGTGCAAAACACCTTAATGGTGCGCATTACGCAGTCCTCCTCCACCATTCTTATCGCCATGCTGCTTAACTCGCTGGTGGGGATTGTGCTGTTTGTCAGCATTCTGCTGATTAAGAATGGCATGGCGCGGGGTTTAGCGAACTGGCGTCGACGGTGCGCTGGTGGACGCTGATCCCCGGCCTGCTCGGGTCGTTCTTTGTCTTTGCCAGCATTAGCGGCTACCAGAACGTGGCGCGGCGACGACAATCGCCGTGCTGGTGGCAAGCCAGCTGATAGGCGGCCTGGTGCTGGACGTCCTCAGAAGCAGCGGCGTACCGCTGCGGGCGCTGGTTGGCCCGGCGTGCGGCGCGGTGATGCTGGTGGTAGGCGCCTGGCTGGTGGCGCGGCGCCAGTTTTAACCCTACAGAATGGTACCGCCCTGCGTGAGGTGGGCAAGGCGCGCTTCCGCCTCTTCTTTATGCTGCCTGCCATGATGCGCAATTGCGGTGCGCAGGCGCTGCTGCTGGGTGTAACGTTCTTCACGGCTAAGCGCGGTATCGTCGCTGAGTTCAATCAGCAGTTCATTCATGTGCGCGATAACGCTCTCTTCGATGGCAGCATCAACGCGGGCCATCACGTCGCTCAAATGTGACATTGTCACTCCTCCGTTAATGCCCGGCAAGCGTAGCGCCACCGGGCAAGACCTCAGTTTATCTTCGCCTTTGAGAAATCACTGCCCATCAGGCTCACGCTGTAGCCCGTGACGTTGCTGCGGGTCGCCGTAGAAGGTTTTGCCGTTAGCTAACACGATCCACGGCGCCTGCTGGTAGAAAATTTCCTGGGCCTGACCGTACAGCTTCGCGCGCTCGTCCGCGGAGCTCGTCAGTTTGGCCTTTTGCACCAGATCATCATACCCCTTATCACACCAGCGTGCGGCGTTGGATCCGGTTTTTATGCTGTTGCAGCCCAGCAGCACGTCGGCGAAGTTGTCCGGGTCGCCGTTGTCAGACATCCAGCCGAACAGCGCGGAGTCATGCTCGCCTTTACGCATGCCGGAGAGGTATTCCCCCACTCGTATGACACAATTTTTGCCTTCACCCCCACCTTCGCCCAGTCGGCTGGATCATCTCCGCAATGCGTCGGGAATTTGGGTTATAACGGGCGCTGAACCGGCATGGACCACAGGGTCACTTCTGCGCCCTTTTCAAGCCCAGCCTGCTTCAGCAGCGCTTTTGCTTTCTCGGGATCGTAGCCGTAATCCTGAAGGTCTTTATTGAAGCCGAGCATGTTCGGCGGGATCGGCGATTTGGCTACCGTGCCAGACCCCATAAAGACCGCATTGACGATGGCTTTTTTATCGGTCGCGTAGTTCAGCGCCTGGCGCACCAGCACGTTATCAACGGCTTTTTCTCTGTATTAAACGCCAGGTATCCCACGTTCAGCGCCTCCACCGAGTGCAGCGCCAGGTCTTTATTTTTCTTAATCACATCAAACTGCACCGGCGACGGCGCGGGGATAATCTGACATTCGTTAGTCTGCAGCTTCGCCAGGCGCGTTTCGACGTTAGGGGTAATGGAGGAAGATAAGGTGTTTAGTCGGCACCTCACCGTCCCAGTAGTTCGGGTTGGCAACGTAGCGGATCAGCGAGTCCACCTTGTATTGCTGAAGCACGTACGGCCCGGTGCCGATTGGCCAGGTGTCTACGTTTTCAGGCGTGCCCTTTTTCAGCATGGCGTCCGCGTATTCGGCGGAGAGGATCGAGGCGAAGTCCATCCCCCAGTCGGCCAGGAAAGCCGCATTGGGTTCGCTCACGTGAACTGGACGTGATAATCATCAAGCTTTTTCACCTCCTGAATCAGCTTGTCGAGGCCCACGTCGTTAAAGTATTCGTAATTGCCCTGCGAAACATTGTGATACGGATGCTTAGGGTCTTTCTGACGCATAACGGAAAAAATAACGTCATCAGCATTAAAATCACGCGTGGGCTTAAAGTACTTATTGCTGTTGAACTTCACCCCTTTACGCAGCGTAAAGGTAGTAGTTTTGCCGTCAGGTGAAATAGTCCATGATTCTGCCAGCGAGGGAACCGGCGTATTTTTCACCGGATCGAAGTTTATCAGGCGGTTATACAGCGTTGCGAGCTGGCGACAAACGACGGGCCAGAGCTGGCGATCTGCGGGTTAAACGACTCCGGCGACGCCTCGGAGCAGTAGATAATAGTGTCATTATTTGCAGCCCATGCGGCGCTTGCCGGCAGCAGCGCGCTCAGCGCCAGCGCGAGCAATGTTTTCCCTGTAGACATAGTTATTACCCTTTCGGTTTTTATTATAGTGAACCGTAATAACAGCACAGCCGTTTTACCTGACAAATAACGAATCACTATCAGGTTATTCTAAAGGCGCACATTTCGCCGGTTTTAGCACCAGCATGACGAAAGCGATTTTGCCTTAAGGTTCGTTATTCGTCAAGCACAACCGCCACGATCAATGCCGCAAGAAATCGTCCCTTTTGCCGTCTCCTCAGCCGTTTGTTTGCTTTCCCGTTTAGCTAAAGTAACGGCGTGAAGAAGTCTACAGGACCAAATCGTGGCAAAAACACTTTTACGCAGCGGTAATCTGGATGATTTTCAGGCCGTTGGCGGCGGCGGACAGGCCGTTTTTGATCAGCGCTGCAAATCCGCGAAGCGCTCCGGTTACGCAAACAGCAGGCCATCGTTGACTGCCTGGCTATCCCGCAGGTCAATGACGGCGGCGACCGCGTTGACTGGTACTCGCCGATAGAGGGAACCGTCTTCAGGCTGGAAGGCGGCGGACGAAGATGACCGCTATCGCGCCCTGCGCTACCTTGAAAATACGCTCGCCATCGTGGAATCGCTGAGTAAAAAATGCCTCCAGTCGCCTAAAACCGCCCAGCAGCTGTTTGGCTCTCTGCTTTCAAAAGCCTTCCAGTTCCCCGGTGAAAACTTCGTGTTTCTGGTGAACGGCAGGCCGGTGATCTGCTTCTGGGGCTTTGTGAACCTCAACGAGAGCGCCCGAGACGACGTGCTTGGCTGCCTGCGCGAATCGCTTATCCCTGAACCTGCCACCGGTGATAATCGAGGAACCGGAGCCGGAGCCGGAACCCGAGCCTGCGCCGGTAGTCACCTTTGAGCAGGCCGATGCGCCGCTTATCGCGCATACCACCGCTGTACGTATCACCGAAGATGATCTGTATACGCCAGAGCCTGCCCGCGTGAACGTTGAGCCAACAGAGCCAGCCCCTGCTCTCGCGCAAAAAAAACGTCGCTCACCCCTCTGGCTGCTGCCGGTTGCTGCCGTCGCTATCGCGGCCATTGCCGCCCCCGCTGCTCTGGCCGAAACAGGCCCCGACCGCAGCGCCCGCGCCAGCCCCGGTCGCCATTGCGCCAGCGCCCGTGAAAACGGTGAAGCCGCTTGAGCTGACGCTCCCCGCTGCACCAGGCCGAGGTGGTGGAGCCAAAGGTTAAAACCCCGGCTCCCCGCTGCGGAACCGGTGGTGATTACCGCTATCCCGCCAAAGATGCCATGGTAATGGAGGCAAACCAGGTCAAGGCCGGGTTAACGCGCTTCCTGAACGGCACCTGGCGCGCGTTCCTGGATGTGCAGGATCCGCTCACCGGTAAGCCGCCGTCGCTGCGCTACCAGATCCAGAACAACAAAGGGTTCGCCCGGGTGGTGCAATGGCGACAACATCGTGTGCCGCGTAGAGGTCTTCTCCGGTTTACACAGCAACGGCGAGCTGCTGATAAAAAACGCGCGGTAACGCACGCTGCACCGACGGCTCGCGTTACCCGATGCCGGAAGTGGCCTGCAAGGCGGGGACCCAGCGACGTGGCGGAATGCACGGCACGTTATGATGCCAACACCGTCGTTCCTTTGACGTTCAAGAAAGCAGGTGCCTGAATCCTATGCTGGTTAATCTTTGCGACTACAAACAGAGCGTTACGCTTATCGCTAACAAGCGGCGTGCAGTTTCTTGATTTGGCCTGACCCCGCAGGACACCGCCAGCAACGGGCGGTTCGTGCGTAAAACGGCAAATGGCCCGCTGCTGCGCCTGAATTTTGATCTGGTAAATGGCCGTTACACCCTGCCGCCGCCGATGGCGGACAGCCGGAAGTGGTTAAGCCTGAAAGCACGATTCCGCTGCATGACTCCCTGACCGTGCTGGACGGCGTCTGGCTGCCGCTCCCTTTCCTGCGCTTTAACCCGCCGAGAACGTTTGTAGATGGCCCGGATAACTGGGCCCGCGTGCAGGTGCGCAAACTGTCCTCGCCCGACGCCGCAGGCAATACGCACCGCGTCACCGTCGCGCTCGACAGCCAGATCGCGGAACATGCAACCTCCGCCCTGTCGCCGGTTGAAAACGATATCCTGAACGGCACGCGTTTCGCCCTCGCCTGGCGCGATAAGTGAAGTTGAGAGTTTCCTGGACCAGACCTGGATTGACGGCTGGCTGCGTGAAGCCTTCACACAGTATGCTGACGGGGTTGAAAAACGCGCCGAGCGCGAGCTGCATCAGGCCCATGCGCAAGCTTCGAGTATCAGGCGCACTGGCTCAACCTGCTCTCCCATGCTCGGTGAGCAGCTCACCGTGCCGGAGGTGAAGTTTGTCACGCACACCCTGAGCACCCCGGCCATTCCTGTCGATATGATCCTCGACGTGGGTAACACCCATACCTGCGGCGTGATTATTGAAGATCACGGAGACGCTAACGACGGCCTGCGTCAGACGGCTGAACTCCAGGTACGTTCCCTGAGCGAACCGCAGTTCCTTGAACGAGCCGCTGTTTACCAGCCGCCTCGAATTTTCGGAGGCGCGTTTTGGCAAGCAGCACTTCTCCGTGGAAAGCGGCCGGGAGGATGCGTTCGTCTGGCCGTCGATTGTCCGCGTGGGTGATGAGGCGCGTAAGCTGGCAATGCAGCGTCTGGGGCACCGAAGGCAACAGGCGGAATTTCCAGCCCGCGTCGTTATCTGTGGGATGAGACCCCGGTGGTGCAGGACTGCGCTTCAGCCAGATGAACGGTAAAACCCAGCGCGAACCGCTGGCCACCGCGTTCCCGCTGATGAACCTGATGAACGATGACGGGGAACCGCTTTTTACCCTGCCGCCGGATGAACGCCTGCCGGTCTTCTCGCCGCAGTACAGCCGCAGCACACTGATGACGCACATGCTCTGCGAGCTGCTGGCTCAGGCGCTGGGGCAGATTAACAGCGTGGCTACGCGTTTGCGGCTCGGTTTTCCGGCGTCACCCCCGCCAGCTGCGCACACCTGATCCTGACCCTGCTTCGGCGATGCCGAAACAGGAGCGCGAGATCTTCCGCCGCCGCATGTTCGAAGCCATCGCCATCGTCTGGAAAGCGATGGGCTGGCATCCCGCAGGATGAAGATTTTGCCAGCCGCAGGCAGCAGGAAAAAAGCGTGGTTCCGGTACCTGAGATCCAGATGGAGTGGGACGAGGCCAGCTGCGGCCAGCTGGTGTGGCTGTATAACGAAGCCATTTCCCGCTTCGGCGGCCAGACCGAGGCGTTTTTGCCTCCCTCGCCCGTCCGGACCGCGCGCCAGAGCCGGGGGTCCAGCCGGGGACGCGCGCTGCGCGTAGCCTCGATTGATATCGGCGGCGGCACGACGGATATGGCCATCACGCACTATCAGCTGGACGATGGCTCCGGAATAACGTCAAAATTACTCCGCAGCTGTTGTTCCGCGAAGGGTTCAAGGTTGCCGGTGACGATACCCTGCTCGACGTGATCCAGCGCTACGTGCTGCCCGCGCTGCAAACCCAGCTTCAGAAATCCGGCTTAGCCGACGCCTCTCTGCTGATGGCATCCCTGTTCGGTGACTCCGGTCGGATCGATACTCAGGCGGTACTGCGTCAGCAAACCGCGCTTCAGCTCTTTATGCCGATCGGTCACGCGATCCTTGCGGCGTGGGAAACGAGCGACGTTGACGATCCGCTGGCCGGGCTGCACGCCACCTTTGGCGATCTGCTTACGCAAAAACCAACGCGTAACGTGATGAATTATCTCCAGCAGGCCATCGACCACGCGTTGCCGGCTGGCTCGGAAGCATTCGACCTGTTCAGCGTGCCGCTGCACGTCAACTTCCGTGAGATGCAGGACGCCATGCTGGCGGGCCAGTTTACGCTTGCCGCCCCGCTTCATGCGGTATGTGAGGCCATCTCGCATTACGGTTGCGATATTTTGCTGATCACCGGACGCCCCGGGCTGCCTGCCGGGCGTTCAGGCACTGATTCGCCACCTGCAGCCGGTGCCGGTCAACCGCATCGTCTGGCTGGATAAGTATCAGGTTCATGAATGGTATCCGTTCAGCCAGCAGGGACGGATCGGCAATCCGAAATCGACTGCCGCCGTCGGCGCGATGCTCTGTAGCCTTGCGCTGGATCTGCGCCTGCCGCGCTTTAACTTTAAGGCGGCGGATATCGGCGCGTACTCCACGGTGCGCTATCTGGGGGTGCTGGATAACACCGTTAATACCCTGCGGGAAGAGAATGTCTGGTATCACGATATCGACCTCGATAAGCCCGGCGCGAAACTGGATGCCCGCCTGCACTTCCCGCTGCGCGGCAACGTCACGCTCGGCTTCCGGCAGCTGGCAAACGCCCGCTGGCCCCGCGACGCCACTCTATACCCTGAGCATTAACTCGGCCGAGCTGGCGAAAACCATTGCGGGTGACGGCGTGCTGAACGTGCGCCTGAAGCTGCGGGGCGGTAACAGGCAGGAAGGTCCGGAATCCTTCGAGCTGAGCGAAGCCTGGCTACAGGACGGTACGCCGGTGCCGCCGGATGCTCTGACCTTTAAACTGAATACTCTGGCCGACCGCCGACACAGCGGCAGCCACTACTGGATCGACCAGCGGGAGCGTATACCTGAAATGACTGCGACGACTGCCACCACTCAGGCCTTAATCGGGTGGATCAACGAGACGCGACAGCACGCCCCGATGCTGGATAACGAAGCCGATGCCCTGCTTGCGCGTCTCAACGCAGCGCGCGCGCGTGAGGAGGCGCTCGATCGCGCGCTTATCAGCCAGAGCACCGTGGGCTTATACGGTCACTCTCAGGCGGCGAAAGCGCACCTGCTCGCGTCCCTGTGCGGCAGCGGCAACGAACGGCTGAACGTTATGCCGGGTCAACGCACGTTTGACTACTTCTCGCATATTAATCCCGGAAACGCGCCGACCAATATGGCCGTTCGTTTCAGCAGAACGGCCAGTGAGATCGTCGATGAGGCGTTTCCGCTGCGGATCGCACTGGTGACGGAAGCCGAGCTGGTACAGCTTTTCATTGCGCGAACCACCCTGCACCCGCAGATCCGCCCGGTTGAAAAATCCGTTATCGAAGCCCGCCTTGAACAGTGGCGTGCCCTGCGCCAGCCGCAGAGCGTGCCGGGAATGACGGCGCAGGAGGTCGCGGCCGTCGCCCGTTTCTGGCAGAGCATGGTACCGGGTGCAAAACAGCACGTTGACGATGCCCTGTGGTATCAGTTTGCGCTGCTCGTGCCGTCGCTCGATCTCAGCACCCGCGCCAGCGTCTGGTCTCTGCTGTGGGGTGAGCAACAGGAGCTAACCCAGCAGTGGCTTAAGCTCGCCCATGTGCTTCATCAAACCAGCCATGCCGGCACGCTTGCTGCGCCGTTGAGTCTGCTGATGGACAGCTTCGGTCTGCCGTGTGAAGGATTCCTGACCCCTGGGGCGTTTAGCGCACCGGAAGCGCAGGAAACGCTCCTTCACCCGCTGGAAAATGGCGAGATGCTCAATGCCATCAGCCTTCCTGTCGACGTGCTGGCGTTTCTCACCCGCGAACTGGTGCTGCCCGTTGAGGGTGCCGTACTGGACAGCGTGGATATTATTGATATCCCGGCCATTTCTGACGACAACACGCCACTGATGCACCAGGCTAAATCCCTGTGGCTGCTGGAGCATTATCGCCAGCAGCTCCAGCCGGACGTCCTGCGTTATCTGCAACGCGACGGCGCGCCATCAGCAGACGGCGAAGACGGCCAGGATCCTGCATAACTGGGTAAAAGAGACGCAGCCTGGCGAGGAGTCCGCGCTGCCGGGCCTGGTGTGGGCCATTACCCCTCACGATGCGCGATTCACCACAAAGCAGAATCTTGACGAAGCCGTTCAGCAGCTGCTGGGTCAGCCGGGACTGCGCTGGGGGACGCTGCAGGCGCTGGATAACCACAGCATGCAAAGAGTGATTGAATGGCTATCGCAGGCTACCCTGCCGGCGCAGCGGCAGAAGCGACTCCACGCGCTGAAAGTGCTGCTGCGACAGGAGCTGTCCTGCGCTGATGCAGCCGTATCTCGCGCCTCTTACGCAGACGCCGGATCAAAGACGCTCTCAGGCCGAAAAAATGGTGCGAACGCTGCAAGGCAGCGCTGCCCGCCACGGTGAGCTGCTTGACGCCTTCTTCCGCCGTTAAAGGCATTTGAAACCCTGCTGACGGTGCACCAGCCGCGCGAGGAGCGGGTCAACGGCCTGTTTAATGATGTTATCGATCTGTTCGCGGAAGAGACGCACGAAAGCACGGGTGCGACTCAGACCAAAGACAGGGCGCGGCTGGCGCATAGCGTCTGGGTTAACCATCTGCGTCAGTGGAGCCGCAACGACGCGGCAGCGGCCCGTCTGGGCCTGGAGCCTGCGATTTTACAGCATATTGCCGATGTGCTTATCGTCACCAGCTACCGCCTGAACCTGCCGCAGCAGCTGCAACGTATTGTGGAAGCGGATAAAAGCAGCGCTGCGCAGCTGCACGCCGCCACAGGCAATTTCATCGGCTGGCTGGGATACGATCTGACCGCGGTCTCTGAGGCGTCCGGCAAGCCGGATCCGCAAAGGACAGCCAATTTTTGTGACCCCGGTGGTCAGCAGCGCCTCTCCACGCCTCACCCGACTGGCCGAGCAGCCCGTTCATGCGGCGACAGCCTATGTGTATGACTGGCTGGTTGCGCTCTACACCCGCGCCATTGAGAACGTGGATTACCAGTGTCCTCACGACGTGCAGCCTGCTGCGCGTAAAGCACTGCTCGGGATAACAGGTTAATGCTATTCAGCCCACGGCTATGTGGGCTTTAGCGCCTGCGTTGGTGATATGCGTGAATATCGCGTCAGAAAAGGGAGATAAGCAAGGCTACCGGAAAGCTCATCGGCCAGGTGGAACCCACCAGGAAGGCGCTCAGCAGGCGAATACGCTTACGATCTTTTGACAGGAACCAGGTGATTAATGCGCAGATGAAGGCCATGATTGCGTAGAACACCAACATCTTTTGATACAACGTCATTCTGTTTACCTGAGCCGAAAAATAACCGCACGCAATATGCGGCATATGTTGACGCAGATCAAGTTTTTTCGTTACATCATAACCACTTAAATATTATGGATAATAACAACTGAGTACCTGTGTAACAACGCGGGGGGAAGCAAACGGTATTGTTGATAACATGCATTAAAAATGCACTTTTTGATAAATTTACTCCGGCGGAACGCGTTCTAATTAGCACAGGCTATTAAGGGAGGAAACATGCTACGCATTCCGCAGAGTTGTATTCATACCCGTTCCACACCTTTCTGGAACAAAGAGACGGCACCCGCCGGTATTTTTAAACGTCACCTCGATACGGGCACGCGCCCGGGCGTTTATCCTCGCCTTTCGGTGATGCGTGGCGCGGTGCGTTACCTGGGCTATGCCGATCAGTTCACGCCCGAGCCTGACAGCGAACTCGTCATTGAAGCCGGTCATTTCGGCGTTTTCCCCCCTGAGAGATGGCACCATATTGAGGTGATGACCGACGACACGTTGTTCAATATTGAATTCTTTGTTGAACCAGAGGTGCTTAAGTCCCTTTAGGCGCCTGACAACATGAAGGAAACTATTATGTTACGTATTCCTGAAAACTTTGTTCACACCCGATCGACGCCGTTCTGGAATAAAGAGACCGCCCCAAAAGCGCTCTTCACCCATCACAACACGAAAGCTGGCGTCTACGGTCGTCTGTCCGTCATGCAGGGCGCGGTGCGTTACTATGGCTTCGCCGATAGCGATGCTGCCGAACCGGACCTGGAAGTGGTGATTGAAGCCGGTTCATTCGGGATTTCCCCGCCGCAAAAATGGCACCGCATTGAGCTGTTGACCGACGATACCT
Source organism: Callosobruchus maculatus (assembly GCA_951848785.1). Lineage (NCBI taxonomy): Eukaryota > Metazoa > Arthropoda > Insecta > Coleoptera > Chrysomelidae > Callosobruchus > Callosobruchus maculatus. The sequence goes on from CATOUR010000400.1 coordinate 28,329, forward strand.
ATTTCAATATCGACTTTTTCGCCGATCCTGCCGTCACGCTCAGCGGTGCGGGCATTGGTAAAGTGGTTAATACGCATAAGGAGTAAGTAATGGGTAAGGCAACCTATACCGTAACCGTTACGAACAACAGTAACGGCGTGTCGGTAGATTATGAGACAGAAGCGCCGATGGAGCTGTTAATCCCCGACGTCGCGGCTGACGTGGTGAAGGACCTGGTGAATACCGTTCGCGCCTACGATACGGAGAACGAGCACGAGGTGTGTGGCTGGTAGGCAGATCTGCCCGGCGTTTGCGCCGGGCAAGACGGCTTAGTGCTTTATTCATGACATGTCGCACAACCGTATAATCCTCAAGCCCGTAGACCGACATATCCTTGCCGTAGCCTGATAACTTCATACCGCCGTGCGGCATTTCGCTCACCAGCATAAAATGGGTATTAACCCAGGTGCAGCCATACTGCAACCGCGCGCTGAGCCGATGCGCACGCCCTGTGTCTTTTGTCCAGACGGAGGATGCCAGGCCGTATCGGGAATCGTTAGCCCATTCCAGCACCTGCGCTTCATCCCCAAATTCCGTCACGCTGACCACCGGCCCGAACACCTCCGCTGAACGATAGCATCATCCTGCCTCGCCCCGGCCAGCAGCGTTGGCTGGAAGTAATATCCTGCGCCCTCTCTCTTGCCGCCACCGGTGACCACGCGGATATGACTCAGCGCTTTGGCGTCGTCCACCGCTGCACACACGCGCGCAAGATGCGCTGCTGAGCTGAGCGGGCCAAGCTCCGTAGACGTATCCTCCGGCGCACCATCTTCAGCGTGGCGACGGCGGCGCCCAGCTTTTCGACCAGCGCGGGGTAAATCCCCTTCTGGGCGTATATACGACAGGCAGCGGTACAATCCTGACCGGCATTGTAGAAGCCAAACGTGCGCACGCCCTCAACCACCGCATCCAGATCCGCATCGTCAAAGACGATGACCGGCGCTTTGCGCCCAGCTCCATATGGGTCCGTTTGATAGAGGAAGCGGTATGGCCGATGATATGTTCCCCGGTGGCGATAGAGCCGGTAAGCGAAACCATGCGCACTTTTTCGTGACCGGTCAGCGGATCTCCCACGCTTTTACCGCGACCAAACAGCACGTTCAGCACCCCTGCCGGGAAGATGTCCTTCGCCAGTTCCGCCAGCTTCAGCGCCGTCAGCGGCGTGATTTCCGAAGGTTTGATCACCACGCAGTTTCCGGCGGCCAGCGCGGGCGCCAGCTTCCACGCCGCCATCATCAGCGGATAGTTCCACGGGGAATGGAGGCGACAACGCCTACCGGATCGCGACGGATCATTGAGGTATGTCCCTCAAGGTATTCACCCGCGGCCAGGCCATTCAGGCAGCGGGCGGCCCCGGCAAAGAAGCGAAACACATCGACGACGGCCGGAATTTCATCCCCCAGGGCACAATGCAGCGGTTTCCCGCAGTTAAGTGATTCCAGCTGCGCGAACGCGTCGGCATTGGCTTCGATTACATCCGCCAGCTTCAACAGGCATTCGGCGCGCGTTTTCGGCGTCGTCTGGCCCCACTCAGCGAAAGCACGATCGGCAGCCTGGACGGCAGCATCCACCTGAGCGGCCGACGCCTCAGCAATCTCCAGCAACACCTCACCCGTGGCAGGATTGTAAACCGCCTGCGCCTCGCCTTCGCCGGCCACCAGTTCACCATTAATCAGCAGTAGATTTTGCATAGCATTGTCCTGTTGAAGTCGACATTATTTTCGCTGTCAGCACGCGTATTGCCGGGCTGATGCGTGACAACGTCACGTATCAAGTCGGCGCTCCCTAACTAAAGGTAGACCGCGTACCCTGTCGCTTCAGGAATTTTCATCAGGGTGTGACTGGAGCCAGCATCATTTCGCGAATGACTTCACCCAGCCGGTCGACCAGCCTGTTCCTCCCGCTCGCCCCAGCCCCATGAGGTGTTAAAGCGGAAAAACGGCGCCCAGGTATCGGAGGTGGAAAACATTTTGCCGGGGGCAATGCTGATTTGATGGGCTAACGCCTTTTCGCTGAGCCGTCCTGCATCGAGCCGTTCCGGGAGTTCCAGCCATAAAAAGTAGCCGCTGTCGTTATGATGGATTTTGACACCGGCAGGCATATGGCGCAGAAGCGTCTGCCAGGCATGCTGCTTGCGCTCGGCGAGCGTGCGCCGCAGGCGGCGGAGGTGGGCGTCGTAACGTTTGGTGGACAGATAGTCCACCAGCGCCAGCTGCATAGGGGAGCTGGTGGATAAGGTACTCATCAGCTGTAGCTGCTGAATACGCCGGGCATGTTTTCCTGCCGCCACCCAGCCGATGCGAAAACCGGCCACCAGGCACTTGGAGAAGGATGAGCAGTGCAGCGTCATGTCCTGCTTGTCCCAGGCCTTCGCAGGCAAAGGTTTTTTCACGGCCAAAGTAGAGTTCGCTGTAAACATCGTCTTCAATCAGCGTGACGTTATGCCGCGTTAACAAGGCCACCAGCCGGGCCTTCTTCTCTGCGCTCAGGGTGAAGCCCAGCGGATTCTGGCTGTTGGTCATCAGCCAGCAGGCTTTAACCGGATAATCGCTTAACGCCTGCTCTAGCGCGTTAAGATCGATGCCATCACGCACGTCAGTGGCGATGGACAAGGCTTTCAGCTTCAGGCGTTCAAGGGCCTGAAGCGCGCCATAAAAACAGGGGTTTTCAACGATGACCCAGTCTCCCGGCTCGGTGACGGCCTGCAGGCTGAGGTTGAGCGCCTCGAGCGCCCCGGCGGTGATCACGATCTCATCCGGGGAGATTTCATCCCCTGCTGGGCGTAGCGGCGGGCGATAGCATGGCGTAAGTCGACGTTACCCGGCGGCAGGTTTTCAATCACGCTCATGGCGGTGGCCGTTTTACTGACGCTGGCCAGCGATCGGTTGAGCTGCTGAAGCGGGAAAAGACGCGGATCGGGAAACGCAGAGGCAAACGGGACTACCGAGGGATCGCGGCTGGCCTGTAATACGGCGAAGATGTAGGTATTAATGTCTACCACTTCGTCGCGCATCACCTGAGCGGGCGGTGCAGGCTGGTGGGAGGTCGGGCGCGCGGCAACGTAGTAGCCCGACTGCGGTCTGGCGACAATGCGCCCCTGACTTTCCAGCATCTGATACGCGTGGCCAACGGTCATAAAGCTCATGCCGCTGCTTGCCACCTGCTCTCGCAGTGAAGGTAGCTTATCGCCCGGCAACCATACGCCAAGTTCAATCTGCGAGATAATTTGTTGCGCCAGACGCTGGTATTTTTTCATCAGATTCTCCTTATTGCTGACAGTGTATATCAGCAGGAGAAAAAGAGAAGATTTTGCTAACTGTTATGGGAAATACGGATAATTACTTGCGGTACTCGGTAACGTGATTCTGCGCAGAACGCGCTGCGGCCAGATGGTCGAGCGTGATCATCGACGATTTGCAGAAAATGCACTTCGCGCCGAAAGGATTTTTATCAGACACGTCAAAAGCTGAGGTGCGGTACTGCGAGCCATGACAGCAAGGGCAGCGAAAATGGACATAAGAAGTCATAGGATTCTCCTGTAAACGTAAAAACGTAAATTACTCATGAGCCGAACGGGCAATAGTGGTTCGATACAAAACGAATCGGAAAGTAGATAAAGACCCAAGAGAGGCTGCGGAGAGGCACAACGTGATGAGAACTGCTTTATAAAACTACGTCAGATATTTATTTGGATGCAAAACCAGAAGGCCATTAACGCATGTTGCTGACGACAAAGCAAAGCTGTTTAATGCGTAAAAATCATAAAAAGAAATTTTTTATTCAATCCAGTTAACTATAACAGGTAACTAAAGCCTGGGTTTTTACTCAACTGTTATAGTTAAATTTTAATTTTCTGCTTCTGATACCTTACTCATTGCCCCTTTACCATAACATCACACCCATTTAAATTTGAGGCTGTGCATGTTTGGTTTAGATGCGTTTCATCTTGCGCGAATACAGTTCGCCTTTACCGTATCCTTTCATATTATTTTTCCGGCCATCACCATCGGCCTGGCGAGCTATCTTGCCGTGCTGGAAGGGCTGTGGCTGAAAACAAAAAATCCAGTCTGGCGTTCGCTGTACCATTTTTGGTCGAAGATCTTCGCCGTTAACTTCGGCATGGGCGTGGTCTCCGGCCTGGTGATGGCTTATCAGTTCGGCACCAACTGGAGCGGATTTTCGCAGTTCGCGGGCAGTATTACCGGCCCCCTGCTGACCTATGAAGTACTTACCGCCTTCCTTCCTCGAAGCCGGGTTCCTCGGCGTGATGCTGTTTGGCTGGAATAAGGTAGGGGCCAGGTCTGCACTTTTTCTCAACCTGCATGGTTGCGCTGGGAACTATCATTTCGACCTTCTGGATCCTCGCCTCGAACAGCTGGATGCCAGACGCCCCAGGGACACGAAATTATTAACGGTCAGGTCGTTCCGGTGGACTGGTTTGCCGTTGTCTTTAATCCCTCCTTCCCCTACCGCCTGCTGCACATGTCGATTGCTGCCTTCCTCAGCAGCGCGCTGTTTGTCGGCGCGTCTGCGGCCTGGCATCTGCTGCGTGGAAAAGACACCCCCGCCATTCGTGCCATGTTCTCCATGGCATTGTGGATGACGCTGATTGTGGCGCCCGTACAGGCACTGGTGGGTGATATGCACGGTTTGAATACCTTAAAGCATCAGCCTGCAAAAATAGCCGCCATCGAGGGACACTGGGAGAATCCCCCAGGGGAACCCACTCCGCTGCTGCTGTTTGGCTGGCCGGATATGGAGCAGGAGCGTACCCGCTTTGGACTGGAGATCCCCGCTCTCGGCAGCCTGATCCTGACCCACAGCCTCGATAAACAGGTACCGGCCTTAAAAGATTTTGCGAAAGAGGATCGACCCAACTCCACTATCGTTTTCTGGTCATTTCGCATTATGGCCGGCTTGGGCATGTTGATGCTGCTCCTGGGCGTGATGGCGGTCTGGCTACGCTATAAGCAACGCCTGTATACCTCTCGCCCTTTCCTGAGGTTTGCACTGCTGATGGGGCCGTCGGGGCTGATCGCAATCCTCGCCGGATGGGTGACAACGGAGGTTGGCCGTCAGCCGTGGGTCGTCTACGGGCTACAGCGCACGCAGGATGCGGTCTCCGCGCATGGAGATCTGCATATGAGCGTCAGTTTACTGGCCTTCTTCGTGGTTTATACCTCGGTGTTCGGCGTGGGCTACAGCTATATGGTGCGTCTGATTAAAAAAGGGCCGCAGCCCCACGAATCTTTTGCCACCGAGTCCGATGGCCGCCCTGCCCGTCCGCTTTCCGCCGTCACCGCTGAATTTAAGGAGTAACCGTAATGGGTATCGATCTTTCCATTATCTGGTTCGTTATCATCGTTTTCGCCACGCTGATGTATATTCGTGATGGATGGCTTTGATCTGGGGATAGGCATCCTGTTTCCCGCTACGCAAAATGCCGACGATCGAGACGTGATGGTCAACAGCGTCGCCCCCGGTCTGGGACGGAAACGAACCTGGCTGGTGCTTGGCGGTGCGGCGCTCTTTGGCGCATTTCCCCTCGCCTATGCGGTTATCATCGACGCGCTGACCATTCCGCTGACGTTAATGCTGATCGGACTTATATTTCGCGGTGTCGCCTTTGAATTTCGCTTCAAGGCAACCCCCGGCACATCGGCCGTTCTGGGATAAGGCCTTTATCGGCGGCTCCATTCTCGCGACCTTCACCCAGGGCATCACCGGTTGGCGCTGTTATCCAGGGGTTCAGCGTAACCGGTCGCGCTTACGGTGGCGGCCCGTTTGACTGGTTAACGCCGTTTAATCTCTTCTGCGGCGCGGGTCTTGTGGTGGCTTATGCGCTGTTAGGATCCACCTGGCTGGTGATGAAAAGCGAGCATGCCCTGCAACGGCGGATGCGCCGGATATCAAAAGGGCTTTTGCTCCTCCTTCTGGTATTTATTGCTGCGATAAGCCTCTGGACGCCTCTGGCGCAGCCGGCCATTGCCGCGCGCTGGTTCACCGCTGCCAAACCTGTTTTACCTCCTGCCGGTCCCCGCGCTGGTTGCGATTCTGAGCCTGCTACAGTGGCGCTGCCTGAATAAT
>CATOUR010000401.1:0-39888 GCA_951848785.1 Callosobruchus maculatus
GAGTTTTTCCTCTTGCATATGAACCTCACTTTATGAACTTAAAGTACATATTATGACGGAACTGATAGTTCACGCAAGCACGCCTATTATTGAACTCATGGTTCAGGAAGAAAGAGCGCGACAAGACTTCTCCAAAAGGCTAGCGCTGGCCTGTGAAAAAGCTGGTTTTCAGACTCATGGCCGACAGGCAGAAATTGCCAAGAAAATGAAGCTAACACCTAAAGCTGTGAGTAAATGGTTTAACGGGGAAGCAATACCAAGGCGTGGAAAGTTGCAGGATCTGGCAGCTCTTCTTGGCACGTCTGCAACTTACCTGCTAGGTGATTCTTCTGAGGACGGAATTATCAAAAGACAAGCCAACATGAGCAGCGATGTTTACCGTGTAGAAGTTCTGGATCTTTCTGTCAGCGCAGGTCCCGGAAATTACATGCTTTCGGACTATGTTGAGGTGCTTTATGCCATCGAGTTCACCACCGAACACGCCCGCTCTCTCTTTGGTAATCGTCCGCAGCAAGACGTCAAGGTGATGACGGTAAGCGGGGACAGCATGGCCCCAACGCTAGTGTCAGGGGATAGGTTGTTCGTGGATATCTCGGTGCGACATTTCCAGACTGACGGAGTTTACTCTTTCGTTTACGGTAGGACTTTCCACGTTAAGCGTCTTCAGATGCAAGGTGACAAATTAGCCGTTCTGTCCGATAACCCAGCTTATGAGAAGTGGTACATCAACGAAGGAAACCATGATCAGTTCTATGTCATGGGTAAGGCGTTGATTCACGAATCCATAAAATACAACCGATTGTAAAGGACGAAGTACATAGGATGCGAATATGAGCAAAAGTGATCACCCAAAAATAGCATTCGCCTACCCTACTTTTATTAGACCAGGAATGATTGCTTCCGGGCCTTTCATCCCAGATATAGGATGGATGATAAGTGATTTCCCTGGGAAGTTATCGTTTTATGTCTCGGCAGGATTGGTATTAAATAGCAATCGAGCTTATAGCTTCGATGTGGATGTTTTGTATGAAGATAAATCTTTGATACCAGAGAAAGCTCCGGCTGTTGACTCACAACTAACAGGAACAGCTGTTTCAGCTCGAGATGATTTTATAGCGCTTTCGACAACATTTTTATCCAACATTTCAATACCTTCAGAAGGGTTATATACAGTCAGAGTTCTGTTACATACTGGGCATGTTGAATCTGAAAATAGATTGCTGATTGACAGCCATGATTGCCATTTTGTGATCGCCAAAAACTGGCTCACCAATGAAATGAAAAAGATGGAGCATAATTGATGGTACAGCCAGTAAACATAAGAACCGGTGAGCCCATTGAAGATCATGAAGTATTGCCCCATACTGGTGAATATGGTGGTGGCAATGGCGGAGGTGATGGTATGTTGCAACGCATAAAGACTTTAGAAGACAAAGTAGCAACTATGGCAACTGATATCGCCGTGATTAAATCTAACTACGCCACAAAAGAAGATACCTCGGCGGTAAAGGTTGAGGTTGCAAATGCAAAGTCTGAACTGCACAGCGCCTTAAGAACACAAGCGTTAACAATTATAGGTTCTATGCTGGCTATAGTAAGTGTTGCTTCTGGCTTAATAATCAAGTTCTTATCTGCATGACCCAACCATTGAGTTGGGTTTTTTGTGCCTATTCACAGCCTTGCTACCTCCCGTCACTATCTCAGTAGCATCTCTTTTAACTCCTTTGCTAATCACGTTGCCTGTCTCTCTGCGATAGTGTTCCAACTTCTCGATGATAGCTTCCTGCGTCACCGGTTGATCTGATAGCGATAAATCCATAACCGCCCTGCCTATAGCATGAACAATCATGCTCACCCTTTCATCGTCCAAATCCCTGAGCCCTCACCTTTGTTATGTTTTATTGATCATACCACCGACATTTAAAAACACTATATTTCAATGCGTTATGTAGTAAACTACAGAAATGTACTTTTGGTGCTTTACTTTATTGAACTATTGGTACATATTAAATCCATCAGCAACAAACATTGTAGGTATTAGGAATGAAGATAGAGTTGGTTGTTAACGGGAAAATTACTGCCGAGTGCAGCGATGAATCGCAGTTTCTGGCGTTCAATGCGGCCGTTTTTAGCGCTCTTTCGGACATGCAACATACCCTTCAGGCCGAACGAAGGGCTCGATCAAAATCAAAATTGTCGACCTTCAACGAGAAGTTTTTTAAAACGGATCCCACGGGTCGCAATTGAGCGAATCCAGAAGCTTAATGGTCTGATAGGTGATGGCTTCCTGTTTAACAGTGTTTTCTGGGCTTGAAAGTTGATCGCGCAATAATTGTATTTGGTTATGCAGGTCATCTGATAGTGGGCCCTCGTTAGCACATATTGCAGCTGAAATGGTCTTAATCGCAGCTTCAATAGCAGTGAGTCTTAACTCAATAATATCGTTATTCATAGGTTTATCTTCTTGGCTGTGTGAGAACTCCAAGAATACCACTGAGCCTGATGTGGTGAAAAGACAGGCAGCAGTTGCAGTACGGCATATGGCACATGTGCCGCAGAGGTCCGGGGATTCCTTGCAAGACATATCCAGATCCAGCGGGTAGCCGGAATGTGCAAGCCAGTTGTGTACGACAGCCAGAGACGTTTCACCAGCGTGGCGATCAGGTGTGACACCTCGGAAGAGACGAGGCCATAACAGGATTGAGCATTGTATTTCGGCTGATTGGTCTAATCGCACCATTCAACGCCAAGATAGAAAAGAATGCAGTGCTCCTTCCGTTGTGGTGAATGGCGGGGCTGACCGTCAAACGGTTGAGAAAAGATAAGCAGGCGAAACGTTCTAAGCGAGCATATGGATTGATCGAACGCGGATGGAACGGGCGGTTACGATATTGAAACACCGCGCCACTGAGCTGGAGTTCAGCACCAGCCACCACAAACGAATCACGTTAGGAGCGTGGTAAACCGTAGTAGCTGTACCAGATGCTGTGTGTAGTCTTGGCGGTCGGCAGTTTTGAATGTCCTTAATGTCGACCGCCCCTTTTACACAACTGAAAGCGCGTTCAGCGTTCAACTTGAGAGGCCGTAGTCGTTAAATCAACTCAGGAGAACGCGCTCTCAATTGTGGAGAAGCTAACTGGCGGTGGCAGCCGCCCGTTTCACTAAGTGCCCTGATTGGGTGCTTACTAAAACGAAACCCCTCTATTTTTTGTCGCCAACCGGCGAGGGATTCGTGCAACCAAAATTCAGCGCTGTGCAGAGCGCTCATAACACGGAGAAACTATACATGGCGAACACACAGAACGTCACCGAGTTACAACCACGTATGACCAGAGAGCAGCTTATTGACGCAGCTCGCAAGGCCGCACCTCTCCTTCCTGTCGCTTATGGTTGGATGGTTAACGAACTGGCTACGCGTCTTGATGTTACCAGCGTCGCGCTTTGTGAAGCGATGGCGCAGCGGAAGGAACTGGCCGAGCAAAACGCCATCCTGCGTGAAGATGTCGCCAGTTGGGCCAAGGAGTGTGACCGCCTTGAAGAGCGTCGCACAAAGACGCCTACGAATGTTCACTCATTGGAAGCGCAGCGCGAATTACGTGAGCTGCCACCTGTCGTATTTTCCCAGGCTAACGAGGTAGCGCTCTAATGGCTAACTCATTCAAGCAAATGACCAAGGCCGGTGTAATTAAGCGTACCGATACCGGGATGTTTATCGCCCTTTCCGATATCCATGTTCGTGAAGGTTTCAATAAGCGCGAAGACGATGAACGCACCCGCCATGCTGATGATGACCTGTTCAACTACCTGATGAACGGTGGTTCAGTTCCTCCTCTGGAAGTAATTGCCCGTGATGAAGGAGGTGTGTGGGTTGTTGAAGGTCACCGCCGTCGTCGCTGCTATGCGCGTTGTGCTGAAGCTGGAAAGCCAGTAGACCGAATTCACATTATGCCGTTCAACGGTAACGATGTTCAGCGTCTGGCGCGAATCATGACCAGTAACAACCAACTGCCGCTCTCAGATATGGAACAGGCAGCAGTTATTCAGGAGCTGCATAACGCCTTCAATCAGACCACCAGCGAAATCGCAAAACTGGTCAATAAGTCAGTGGCCACGGTAGAGAAGTTGCTTCTCCTGAGCACGGCGAACCATGACGTTCAGATGGAAGTTAAATCCGGTGCGGTGTCAGTCGATGTCGCGGTTGATCGCGTTATGGAGTATGGCGAACAGGCCGGAAAAGTTCTCCAGCACGATAAGGCTGTAGCCGCTGCCCAGGGCAAAAAGAAAGTTACCCGCAGTTCTATCGCGCCGGAACTTAGCGTAAAGAACGCGCGCCGTTTTGTTGAGTTGATGGCTCAGGCGACGATCAGTGATGAAGGTGTTTTCACTATTGAAGGTGCGGCGCTGGCGGAAGCTCTGGCAATTATCGACGAGCACAAAGCCATTGCTGAAGCGCGTGAAACGTATCGCTTGTCACAGCCAGTCCCGACCACAGAAATTCGCGGACGAACTCTGTATGTGATGCTCGATGGTAAAGACATTGGTCGGGCCTCACTGTATCGAGGAAAAACCGTTTGGCTGGATATGGGTGACAAAACCATTGCCGCTAGCCAGTCAAAGGCTGTGGCCCACTTCGTTAAGCAATACAAACTGCAGCAGGAAAATAATCATGACAGCCAATAAACCAATGACCGGCGAACAGTTGGATGAACTGATGACTGTTGCAGTCAACATGCAGCGTGATAGTGAAAAAGCAGGTGACCGCGCTTACGCTATGTTCGCGTATGCAGTTCAGGTTGCTGTTCTGGAACTGTGTAAGGTTCGTGATGATGCCGCAGCACTGGCTGCGGAGAATGCGGGGCTGAAAAATGCAATCACCGCAGTAAGCAAAACATCAGAAGAGTGTGAGATTAACGGTGACGAATTGAAATATGTCGTCGAGCCTTCCGAATTTGAAGCGTTGACTGATTTGCTGGATGAAACCCCAGCCACCGACGCTTTCCGGGCTGAAGTGCGGGCTCAGGCGCGCAACGAAGGCATCAACTATGCCGCTGGTCGCCTCGCCGCTGCATTCAATCACGGTTTTGTCGATAAGCCGCTGGCTGAAGTCCACGACGTCGTGCGTATGATTCTGGACACCAAAGAAGAGCTGGCAAACTCCACACTGCCAGCCGCTGACGGTTTATCTGGCGAGTACGCAGAAGAGTTTCTCGAAGATTCCGCCGCCCAGCTTCGCAAAGGAGTGCAGTCATGAGCAAATTAACATGCAAGGTTGGTTACGTTAATCCGCGTTATGTGCGCTTTGCAGATTTTCTTCGCCAGGGTCGTGTTGATGTGTTGGCGAAACAACTTGCTGAACGTCTTGAGATTGAAGCTGGCAGTCAGAGTGAGGCTATTGATTTCGTTAAGCAGGTTCTAATCGATATCGCTGCCGACGACATGGGAGTGAAAAATATCGACGAGCCACGGGAAAGCTGGCGTTCACAGTTCGACGTAAAAGGAGCCGACCAATGAGCAACATCGACAAAAGCTCTTTAGCAAAGACGAGAGAGCTGGCCACGCTGATGGTCGAGCGTATCAGCATGAATCCTGTCAGCTGCAAATTGCTGAATGAGGCATGGAAAAAAGAATTTCCTGACGAAGTGGCTATCGCTGATCGAATGCTGGCGTTGCTGGATGAGCTGGAAGCCAAAGACAAGCTCATCGCCGAACAGGTCGAAATTATCGCGAAGCAGAAGAAGTGGATTAAGGATGTTGAGGCGACAATGATTGCTGCAGCTGACCGCGCTGAGGCCGCAGAGAAGCAGATTGCTGAGCTGACTGGAAAGCCTGCGCCGGTAGTGCCGGCATTGTTGTGGAAGATGGATAGCTGGAGGGGAGCACCATGCAACGGCGTTGAATGGGCTAAAGGATACCAGGCTGGATGGAATAAATACCACCAATGGCTTAGTGAACGCCGCGCCGCCGTGCTTCAGGGTGCCGAAAAAACCGAGCCGCTGCACGCCGTCAAAGCCTCGCCATTACTGAATTCTTCAGTAAAAGGCATCGAGTTGCAGCATGCCGATTTTCAAGCCAAGGCAGCTGGCAACTCTCCGATGATTCCGGATGGTTGGGTGTTGGTACCGGTTCATCCAACCATGGAAATGCTGGACGAGTTCGACTCGATTATTGACTACGGCGCGGAAGACTCGAAGGAAGCATGGAGCAGACTGATTGCAGCAGCACCGCAGCAGGAGGTGAAGTCGTGAGTAAATCAGAGGCGTTGAAATACGCAATGATAATTGGCTTTGGATTAGCCGCTGGCATTCACCTTTACGTAGCCTGGGCATCTCTGCTTGAGCTTGCCTGGGGTGTGGTTAAGGGGGCGTTTTATCATGGCTAACCTGCAGCTGGCTGTTAACGGTGAATACTTCGACCAGATGAAGTCCGGCGAGAAAACAGAAGAGTATCGCCTGGTAAGTCCGTACTGGTGCCGCAGGCTATCGCATGGCCACAACCAGCAATTACCGCGTCGCTTTGACCGCCTGATTATAACCCGTGGCTATCCAAGAAAAGACGACGCCGACCGTCGAATAGATATCCCTTACGCTGGCTACGAAGTGAAGGTAATAACACATCCGCACTTCGGGCCCGAACCTGTCAAAGTCTTCGCTATCAGCGTGAATATCGATGGCCAGTAAACTCAAACAGCGGCGCACTCGCCGCCTTAAAGCAGACGTAGCTTGGTGGAAAGGTGAAGCCTCAGACCTGTACGCCAGAGTCATGGAGCAGGCCGACGAGATAGCCGAACTTCGCAGGCTGGTTATCCGCGTGCCGATGCCGGTTCTCATGCCGAAGGAGATGGTCCACCAGCTTTATTACACCGAAACAAAAAGATGTCGTACATGCAATGATGGCCTCCGTGGTGGTTGTTCATCATGCATTTTCTATAGGAGATAGCCGGGTGCAGCCGGTTAAGTGGAGAGCTATACGATGAGCGGACAAAGCCAACGTTTTCTTACCCCTGATGACCTCTATCAGCTTACTGGTTATCGTCGCCCTTCCCTTCAGTGCAGAGCGCTGAAAGAAAGCGGTGTGTTTTTCGTGCCACGAAGAGACGGCAGGCCAGGCACTACATGGGATAATGTAACTAACCCTGCAGGCCTCAAGCTGGTAGTGAACAATCCAGAGGAAGAAGAACCAAACTTTAAGGACATGTAATGCCCAGAATCCGCAAAAACCCAGATGATAACTGGATGCCGCCCCGCGTTCGTCGGGGCAAGTCAGCCTATGAATTCAGAACACCAGACGGCAGAACAGTGAGATTGTGCAATCACGATCTTACAAAGTCTCAGGTCTGGGCAGCCTATGAAAACTTTATCAACGATATCAAGGTAGGTTCCAACTTCCACGCCCTTTGCGAAGAGTTCTTTAACTCTGGCGACTTTCATGAGCTTGCAACCGAAACCAGAAAGGACTACAGAAAATATGGCGCAAAGGTGAATGTTGTTTTCGGGAAGATGAAGCCAGACAACATTAAGCCTGAGCATATCAGGAAGTATATGGATAAGAGAGGTATTAAAAGCAGGGTTCAGGCTAACCGAGAGAAAGCGTTTATATCGAGGGTTTTCAGGTGGGCATATGAGCGCGGAAAAGTGAAGATGAATCCTTGCCAGGGCGTGAAGCAATTTAAGGAAAAGGCCAGAACTCGCTATGTCACTGATAATGAATACGAAGCTTTATTGAGCGTTGCTGGAACCCCAGTGAAGGTTGCTATGGAACTTGCTTATTTATGTTGTGCCAGACAGGGAGATATCTTGGACCTGAAGAAAAGCCAGATCCTCAATGAAGGCATAATGATTCAGCAGAGCAAAACAGCTGTACCTCAAATTAAAGCGTGGACGGAGCGACTGGATAAAGCAGTCAGGCTTGCTGAATCTCTCCCGCTAAATACAGGAATGGTTAGTATATACCTGATCCACCAGCCTTCTGGTTTGAGATATACAAGAGATGCGTTTAACGCACAGTGGGGAAAAGCTAAAGCTATGGCCTCTGAAAAATTTCCGGAGCTTGACTTCAAATTCACTTTCCATGATTTAAAAGCAAAAGGGATATCAGATCTGGAAGGCACGCTTAACGAAAAACAGGGAATCGCTGGTCATAAAAACGCGTCTCAGACTGCGCGCTATGATAGAAAGATTCCTATTGTTCCGGTAGTCGGGGGGCAGTAATGCCCTCTTAATTGTGGCGAAGCCGAATGGCGAAAGAATGGCGAATGGCGAAAATTAGGCAATAAAAAACCACCTTTCGGTGGTTTACACGACACTGCTTATCATTGATTTTATTATGTTTTTCCCATGGTAGCCGGAGTGGGACTTGAACCCACACAGCGCGAACGCCGAGGGATTTTAAATCCCTTGTGTCTACCGATTCCACCATCCGGCCAGGGAAGAAAATGGAGGCGCGTTCCGGAGTCGAACCGGACTAGACGGATTTGCAATCCGCTACATAACCGCTTTGCTAACGCGCCTTAAATCTGATGTCTTTCGACCTACACCCGCAAATGCCGATGTATTTAAACTGGAGCGGGAAACGAGACTCGAACTCGCGACCCCGACCTTGGCAAGGTCGTGCTCTACCAACTGAGCTATTCCCGCATGTCATCAAGCGTTATCTAACTTCTTGATTTCATTATCGTCCGGCTGACTGTGCCGCCGTTCGATGCGTTGCATTCTACTGATATGTCGTTTTGAGTCAACGATATTTTTTGCATCTCAGGATCGTTTGCTGAAAATTAAGGCGAAACGATCACTGTTCAAGCAAATCTCCGCGCGCGGCGTTCAAATATTGCAGCATTGACCACAGCGTCAGCACCGCCGCGACCCACAGCAGGCCGATACCTGCCCACTCAACCCAGGCATTCGGACGCCACAGCATCCACACCAGCGCCGCCATCTGTGCGGTGGTTTTGACTTTACCGATCCAGGACACCGCCACGCTGCTGCGTTTACCCAGCTCCGCCATCCACTCGCGCAGGGCAGAGATAATAATCTCACGGCCAATCATGGTCGCCGCAGGCAGCGTAACCCACCAGGTATGATAATGTTCCGCCACCAGCACCATCGCGATTGCCACCATCACCTTATCCGCAACCGGATCGAGGAACGCGCCGAATCGGGTACTCTGATTCCAGCGACGCGCCAGATAGCCGTCGAACCAGTCCGTCACGGCGGCGATCAGGAAAATCAGCGCACAGGCAAACGGTGCCCACACCACCGGCAGATAAAATGCCAGTACAAAGAACGGAATGAGCACAACGCGAAAAAGAGTGAGCAACGTAGGGATATTAAATCGCATGATGACGGTAACTGTCTGTTGTCAGTAAAATTTAGCTCTATGTTGCTACAGAGCCCTCAATGTTTCAACGAGTAGTAGATCTTTTCTGCCAGCCCTTGCGAAATACCCGGCACTTTTGCAATTTCCTCCATGCTGGCATTGAGTAATCCTTGCAATCCGCCCATGTACTTCAACAGCATCTGGCGACGTTTTGGCCCGACGCCTTCGATAGTCTCAAGGGTACTGGTATTTTTCACTTTCGCCCGTTTTTTCCGGTGCCCGCTGATGGCGTGATCGTGCGACTCATCGCGGATATGCTGGATCACGTGCAGCGCAGGAGAATCAGGCGGCAGGCTGAAGCCCTCCCCTTCCGGCTCGAAGAACAGCGTCTCCAGACCCGCTTTACGATCCGCCCCTTTCGCCACCCCTAACAGCAGCGGATGGTTTTTATCCCACTCCACGTCGAGCGATTCAAATACCGCCTTCGCCTGTCCAAGCTGCCCTTTCCCGCCGTCGATAAGTATAACGTCAGGAATTTTGCTCGCTTCGATCGCTTTACCATAGCGGCGGCGCAGCACCTGGTTCATGGCGGCGTAATCGTCGCCCGGGGTAATGCCGGTAATGTTATACCGACGATACTCTGCCCGCAGCGGACCGTTGGCATCGAAGACCACGCACGACGCCACGGTCTGCTCGCCCATGGTATGGCTGATGTCGAAGCATTCCATACGCTTCACCTCAGGCAGCTTGAGCAGCGTAGCGAGCGCGGTTAAGCGCTGGCTGACGGTGGACTGCTGAGAAAGTTTGGTGGTCAGCGCCGTGGCGGCATTGGTTCGCGCCAGCTTCAGATAGCGGGCGCGATCGCCGCGCGGTTTCGTCTGCACGTTCACCCGGCGGCCGGCCAGCTCCGAAAGCGAATCCGCCAGCAGCGTTTTGTCGTCGAGGGTGAAGTCGAGCAGGATCTCAGACGGCAGCGTACGCATCTGGCTGCCCTGCAAATAGAACTGGCCGACGAAGGTTTCCACCACTTCCCCCAGTTCGGTGCCGCCCGGCACCTTCGGGAAGTAGCTGCGGCTGCCGAGCACCTTCCCCTGACGAATAAACAGCACGTGAACACAGGCCAGACCGGCGTCAAAGGCAACGCCGATAACGTCGAGGTCGTCGCCCGTGTTGGAAACAAACTGCTTCTCGGTGACTCTGCGCACCGCCTGGATCTGATCGCGGATGCGCGCGGCTTCCTCAAACTCCAGCCCCGCGCTGGCTTTCTCCATGCGGGCAATCAGCTGCGTCAGCACCTGATCGTCTTTACCGGCTAAAAACAGGCGCACGTACTCAACCTGCTGCGCATACTCTTCTTCACTTACCAGCCCTTCGACGCACGGCCCCAGGCAGCGGCCAATCTGATATTGCAGGCACGGCCGGGAACGGTTGCGGTAGACGCTGTTTTCACACTGGCGAACGGGGAAGATTTTTTGCAACAGCGCCAGCGTTTCGCGCACGGCATAACCGTTCGGGAAAGGACCAAAGTATTCACCCTTCGCATGCTTAGCGCCACGATGCATCGCCAGGCGAGGATGGGTATCCCCGCTCAGGAAGATAAACGGGTAGGACTTATCATCGCGCAGCAGAACGTTGTAGCGTGGCTGATACAGCTTGATATAGTTGTGCTCAAGCAGCAGCGCTTCCGTTTCCGTGTGCGTCACGGTGACATCAATGTTGTGGATGAGTGCGACCAGTGCTTCGGTTTTACGAGAGGCAAGATTGCTGCGGAAATAGCTGGAAAGGCGTTTTTTCAGATCTTTTGCCTTACCGACATAGATAACCGTACCGCCAGCGTCGTACATTCGGTAGACGCCCGGCTGGCTGGTGACGGTTTTCAGAAATGCTTTTGAATCGAACGCTTCACTCACTGACTTATTAACGACTCCGCATTGCACAAACCATGGCGAATGGCCAGATGAGTCAGTTCGACATCACCGTGTATGTTCAGTTTACTGAACATCCGATAGCGATAGCTGTTGACCGTTTTCGGGCTGAGATTCAGCTGCTCTGAAATCTCATTCACCTTCTGACCTTTAGTGATCATCAGCATAATCTGCAATTCACGCTCAGACAAACTGGCGAACGGAGATTCCGTTTTTTCCGGTTCAATCTGACTCAGCGCCATCTGTTGAGCAATGTCTGAAGCAATGTACCGCTGACCTGCATAGACGGAACGGATCGCATTAACGACTTCCTGCGGCGCGGCACCTTTGCTGAGATATCCGGCAGCCCCTGCCTGCATAACCCTGGCCGGGAGCGGATTTTCGGTATGGACGGTCAGCATGATGACTTTTGTGTCAACGAACATGCGGGCGATTTTACGCGTGGCTTCAAGCCCGCCGATTCCGGGCATGTTCATATCCATCAGCACCACGTCTGCTGAGTTAGCGCGACACCATTTTACGGCATCTTCGCCACAGCATGCCTCGCCGGCAACTTTAATACCCTTTATATCTTCAAGAATGCGACGTATCCCTGCGCGCACCAGTTCGTGGTCATCAACAAGAAGGACGTTGATCAAAGGAAATGTCTCCAGAATAGGGATAACGCTACTGACTGCTAATTCCGCTTATATTAGCGGTTTTCCATCCAAGTTTAAAACGCTAAAAAAGCGGCTATACGATTGTGGTCTCGTTTTTGGAAATTAGGCTGTACAGCAACTGGAAAGAAAACCCGCGCACGCTGGGCTTTTGCCGCTATTTTTAAGCACCAGCATTCAAAAAGTTACCAAAACATTTGTTAACGCAAACTAAAAAATGCTCTCATTTTTTTGTAACAACAATTAACGAATGGCGAACCGGTGATAAACATTTAATTGTCGCTAACATATTGGACAGATTACCTTCATAATCCGCGCGAACCAATAATCAATACCTGAAAAAGTATAAAAAACAACCACTGCATTTTTTGCCGCGGCTTGTGGTATACTCCGCCGCCTTAACTTTCATCGTCGCGCTCAAGCGCTGTTTTATAATGAGGAAAATAAATGAGCACACCTGAATTTGCCATTGCCGAGAATAACCAGGAACTGGCACAGGAAGTAAACTGCCTTAAGTCGCTGCTGACGCTTATGTTACAGGCGATGGGCCAGGCTGATGCTGGACGTGTGATCATTAAAATGGAAAAACAGATCGCGCAGATGGAAGATCGGGCGGAATCCGCTGTTTTTGCCAATACGGTTAAGCAAATTAAACAAGCCTACCGCCAGTAACAAAAACGGCTGGATGCAGAGCATTCAGCCGTTTTCTCGTCTGACACGCAGAACGTGATATCAGTCAGATAAGCCCCGTCGCTGCGGCATAACACGCTATCTGGGTTTTATTCGGCGCGTTGAATTTCTTCTGCATATTCTTCTGATGGAAATTCACGGTATTTTCCGAGATGGAGAGAATAATAGCGATCTCTGCCGACGTTTTCCCTTCCGCTGTCCACTTCAGAATTTCCCGCTCACGCTTGCTGAATTTCATTTCCGGCGGCATCACCATCTCATCCTCAAAACGAAGCAGTGAGGTTAACGCCATCTGAACCAGCATTTGCAGACGCAGCTCCACTTCTTCGCTGGATATTGCGCTTGCCTGCAGGCTGGTACGCGACACCGAGAGGAACCCAAGCGCATGATTTGGCAACATCATGCACTGCGTTATTCCTTTACGTAAACCGTGATCCCGCGCCCCGTCCCATAATTGCTGGGCATCCGTGAATAATTCATCCGTCCAGGGCAAATGGCCCTGTATGAAATTCTCGGGCTTAAGCACCGGATCGATGGAGAAATAATTCTCGGACTGATATTGCGCCATCCACTGCTGCGGATAAGTGGAGTGGACGGACGTACGCGGGCGGGTAAATGGCACAGGGTGTCGAACGCAAAGCGCATAATAATCGAAGTCTAGCGCCTGCGTTTGCCGCTGAAGTTCCTGATATACCTCGTCGGCACAGGTCATTTCCTGAAACCGGAGAAAGCATTCCCGTCGCCAGGTGAAAAAGTCTATATCCCTCATACCTTCTGAATGAAGCCTCTGATAAAAGATAATCATAATTATGGTGAATATAACCTAACACATAAATCACGATTATTTATATAAAATGTCGGCGCCGAGCAGATTATCTTTAATTTGGCGAGGGCTTATCCAAATTCGGTGGAATAAAAAAGCACCAGAACAGGCTTTAAGGGAAGATAATTTGCTCCAGAAGGAACATCTGGAGCAAATTGCGTGTGAAAATGCTACTGCATTAAGAATTTTTCAAGGAACTGGCGCGTGCGCGGCTGCTGCGGATTGGCGAACAGATCCTTAGCGGGCCCCTGCTCTACAATTCGCCCCTGATCCATGAAGATAGCCCGATCGGCAACGTCGCGGGCAAAGCTCATTTCATGAGTCACAATCACCATCGTGCGTTTTTCCTGCGCCAGCTGTCGGATGGTGTTCAGCACTTCCCCCACCAGCTCGGGATCGAGCGCGGATGTAGGTTCATCGAAGAGGATTACGTCCGGGCGCATCGCCAGCGCGCGGGCAATGGCGACACGCTGCTGCTGACCACCGGAAAGACGACGCGGATAGCTCGTCTCTTTACCGGCCAGCCCAACTTTCGCCAGCAGTTCACGGGCGCGGGCGGTCGCTTCTTCCCGGGGTTCACCCTTAACGATGACCGGGCCTTCAATGATGTTTTCCAGCACCGTGCGGTGAGGGAAAAGATTAAAGCTCTGGAATACGAAGCCAACGTGCTGACGCAGGCGACGAATCAACCCTTTTTGCTGACTGATGGATTTGCCGGTATCAATGGTGATATCGCCCACGCGGATCGTCCCGCCCTCCGGCTGCTCCAGAAGATTGATGCTGCGCAGCAGCGTGGTTTTCCCTGACCCGCTTGGGCCGATAATCGCCACCACTTCGCCCTGCGCGACCTCAAGGTCGATTCCATGCAGCACCGTTTGCCCGTGGAACTTTTTCACCAGGTTTTTAACGTCAATTGCACTCATTTTGGATCACGCTCCTGGCGGTTAAGCTGGTTTTCAAAATAGTTTTGCAGGGCGGAGAGCACCGTCGCCATCACCCAGTAAATCAGCGAGGCCGCCAGATACATGGTAAACACTTCAAGGGTACGCGAGGTGATCAGCTGCGCCTGACGGAACAGTTCCGGCACCTGGATGGTGGCCGCAAGCGAGGTGTCTTTTACCAGGCTAATAAAGCTGTTGCTCAGCGGAGGAAGCGCCACGCGCGCCGCCTGCGGCAGAATCGCCCGGCGCAGCGTCTGCCACGGGGTCATCCCGATGCTGGCCGCCGCTTCCCACTGCCCCTTATCGATAGAGGAGATTGCCGCACGCAGCGTTTCAGAGGTATACGCCGCCGTATTCAGCGACAAACCTATCATCGCCGCCGGAACAGGATCCAGCTCGATGCCGAACTGCGGCAGCCCGTAGTAAATCATGAACAGCTGGGCGATAAGCGGCGTTCCGCGGAATACGGAGATGTAAAACCGCGCCAGCCACCGCACCGGCAAGATGTTCGACATGCGCATCAGCGCCAGAATAAACCCGAGTACCAGCCCGAAGAACATTCCGCCGATACTCAGCTGCAGGGTAAACACGGCCCCTTTAAGCAGAAACGGCAGGGAATCAATAACCAGTTGAATACTTTCTTGCATTATTATTTTTCTACCTGATTTTTAGACGTGAGGATGATAGGCAAACAGCGCAGGCGCCCCGCCAGTATGAACAAACAAAATCGGTCCTTCATCCTTAAAGCGCTTGCGGGCAATGCCGTCGATCAGGCCAGCCATTGCCTTACCGGTATAGACCGGATCCAGCAGAATACCCTCAAGGCGAGCCAGCAGCTTAACGGCCTCCATCCCTTCATCGTTTGGGGTGCCATAGCCAGGGGCAAAATAGTCATCCCACAGCGTAACTTCCGCCTTCGCCTCCAGCTCAAGCTGTTCTGCCACCGCCTGCTGCAGCGTGACGACTTTTGGCTTTTGATCCGCAACGCTTCTGGAAACCGTGACGCCAATCAGCTCAACGTCCGGCATCAGCTGCTCAAGCCCGACCGCTAATCCCGCATGGGTCCCTGCACTGCCGGAGGCCACCACCACCGAGGATAGGCTCACCGCGCCTTCACACTGCTGAGCGATCTCCAGCGCGCTCTCGACATAGCCGAGGGCGCCCAGCGCGTTCGAGCCGCCCACGGGAATAACGTAGGGGCGGAACCCCTGCGCTTCCAGCCGCGTTGCCAGCTCGTCAAGCTGCGCGGTCGGGTCGGTCAACGCGTCGACCATTTCGACCTGCACATTAAACAGATCCAGAAGCAGCCGGTTACCGTTAGTCAGGTAATTCTCTGCCCGCGTGCCGATCGGGTTCTCCAGCAGGGCGACGCAGTGCAAGCCCAGCTTTGCCGCCACGGCGGCGGTCTGGCGAACGTGGTTGGACTGGATGGCCCCTGCGGTGACCAGCGTGTCCGCGCCCTCGCGCAGGGCATCGGCGGCGAGAAACTCCAGCTTGCGCAGCTTATTTCCGCCCATCGCCACTGGCGTCACATCGTCACGCTTAATGAAAATATCGCGCCCAAGATAGTCAGAAAATCGCGGCAGGTACTCCAGCGGCGTGGGTGCGCCAATAAATTCCAGACGGGGAAAGCGCGTTAAATTCTGTAGTGACATGGTTCCTCCGGTCACGCAAACAATTGTTATTTCATTATGCACGCAGACGCGCGAGAAATAAAAAAGGCGCTTTTAAAAGCGCCTTTTTTTATCGGTCAGAGACTTATTTGGTCACGTCTGCGCCGAACCACTTCTCGGAAAGCGCCTTCAGGCTGCCGTCTTTCTGCATTTCAGCAAGCGCGCCGTCGATGGCCTTCAGCAGGTCGTCGTTGCCTTTACGCACCGCCACGCCGGACTCCTGACGGGAGAACGGCTCGCCCGCAACGGCCAGGGTGTTATTGGTTTTCTTCACCAGGTCCAGCGCGGCCAGGCGATCGACCAGAATGGCGTCAATACGGCCTACGCGCAGATCCTGGTATTTAGTCGGGTCATCATCATACGTGCGGATGTCCACGCCCTGCACGTTCTGGCGCAGCCACTCTTCATAGTTAGTGCCCAGACCCACGCCGACTTTCTTACCTTTCAGATCCGCCGCGGTTTTAATGCTGCCTTCGTTACCTTTCTTCACCAGCGCCTGGATACCGGACACGGTGTACGGCGTGGAGAAGTCGTACTTCTTCTTGCGCTCGTCAGAAATGGTCACCTGGTTAATCACTACGTCAATGCGTTTGGAGTCCAGCGACGCCAGCATACCGTCCCATTTGGTCGGTTTCAGGGAGGCTTTCACGCCGAGATGTTTTGCCAGCTCCTGCGCAAACTCCACTTCAAAACCGGTCAGCTTGCCGTCGTCACCCTGGAAGCTAAACGGAGGATAGGTTCCTTCCAGCCCCACCAGCAGCGTGCCGCGCTCTTTGACTTTGTTGAGCAGATTTTCTGCTGCGAACGTTTTCACGCTCATACCCGCGACCAGCGCAACGGCCATCATCCCCATCAGCGCCTGACGACCCAGAAGTGCTAATTTCATAAGTACCCCGATACAGTGGAATTTTTGAGTAGTGTAGAGAAATCGCCTGCAACGTCAAAGGCGGCTGCGCTACATCTTATTCTTTTTTAATATATATCAGAAGTTGTTCCGGCGCGGACTTTCTGCTTCATGACGCCCGGCATCTGGACTTTATACTGGGCGTACTTGCGCAGCGCGATGCGGTAGTTGTTGGTGCTGGTGGCAGGCAGCCACGGCTCGAGATTTTTATCCAGATAGCCGGTTGTCAGCAGATCCCTAGAGATATTTTGCAGGGTCAGGTGCTGACCAAGGCGACGCAGACGAACGACGTATTCCCGCACGGTGCCGTGGCTCATCTCGGTTTGTTCAAACAGGAATTGCTTGAAGCCGATAATATCAAAGAAGTCGCTTTGCTCTTTGCAGTGGAGATCGCCACAGAAACGGCAAAGCGCCACCCACTCTTTTTGCTCTTCAAGCCAGGCGGCTTCATCCATCAGCGTGTCGAGGCGGGAAATCGCTATCTTATTCACAATTTCGCCGCGACGAACCAGCGTGATGCGGTCGAGTAGTTTTTTACAGTGGGCGCAATGCGTCTGGCTGTGTTTAAAGTCTTTCAGGTAGCGGCTTAAAGGCCGTCTTTTTGATTGCTGCACCGTCATGATAACTCCTGGTTGTCAATACGTTGTGCGGCATTTTTCAGGTGAATCAATCACCTATAACTTACCCAGTTTTGTGCGCAGACGTTTAATGGCCTGGCTGTGCAGCTGGCTCACCCGTGACTCCCCCACCTCCAGCACGGCGCCAATCTCTTTGAGATTGAGCTCCTCCTGGTAATAGAGCGTCAACACCAGTTGTTCACGTTCCGGTAACGCTTCAATCGCTTCCATCACGCGCTGGCGTAAATTACCTTCCAGTAAATGGTGTAACGGGTTTTCTTGCTGATGCTCATCCGTCACCAGCTCGATGCTATCGCCATGCTCTTCGCGCCACTCGTCGTAAGAAAAGAGTTGGCTGTTGTTGGTATCGAGCAACATCTGGCGATACTCTTCAACAGGTATGCCCAGGCGTTCCGCCACTTCCGTTTCCGTCGCGTTGCGCCCAAGCTCCTGTTCCAGCTGCCCCATTGCATGCGCCACTTCACGGGCGTTGCGGCGAACGCTGCGCGGCACCCAGTCGCGGCTGCGCAGCTCGTCCAGCATCGCACCACGAATACGCTGCACTGCGTAAGTCGTAAATGCCGTTCCTTGCAGAGCGTCGTACCGGTCAACTGCATTCAATAACCCGATACCGCCCGCCTGCAGCAGATCGTCCAGTTCCACGCTCGCCGGCAAACGCACCTGGAGGCGCAATGCTTCGTGACGCACCAGCGGAACATAACGCTGCCACAGCGAGTGTTTATCCATTACACCTTCAGCGGTATAGAGTGAATTCACGATAAACAGCCCTGCGTTAGTTGAGTTATCGGCATGATTATCCGATTCTGGAGGGTAATCAATTGGATGAATAATGGGTGAAATGGGGGGTTATTTGCCTATTACTTTATAATCCTCGACGCTGGCACAGCATATAAAACCACTTCAAAAGCCAGTTCCGGATGATGGCCGCGAAGATAAAAGGCGTAATCTGCGCTGAGTGACTGAATATATTGCGGAATAGTCAGCAGATCTTCCGGTTTATGATAAAGGCTGATTGCCAGCAGCGGCTGCCAGGTCCGAATAGTCTCAGCGGCGCCCTCCAGTGCTTTAAGCTCCGCCCCTTCGACATCCATTTTTATAAATGTGGCTTTACCGCCCTGGAGGATATTATCGATGCTGTCCAGCTCAATGGTGACGGTATTGCTGCTTTGCTCCACAAGGCGTGAAGAGAGGGCATTTCCCGACTGAAAAGAGAGAACGGTTTTATTATCCCATACCCCTTTTTGCACCGGCTGGCAGAATGGCCAGTGGCGCGTATTGTCACAAAGCTGAGCATAATTACCGGCATCCGGTTCGAAACCGACAATTTTTTCCGGCATCGCGACCTGCTGGCGCTCCACTTCCTGCATAAACGCGCCGATGCTGTCGCCATTGTAGGCACCGCAATCGATGAAGACTTCGTTATCCTGTAGACGGAGAACATCGGCAGGGAAATAGTGCGCTGGCTCGTAGACCGTCTGGTAATAGCCACGCGTTGCGCTCAGACGCTGCTTCAGGAATGCGACCAGCGTTTCTCTTGAGCGTTCGTCTGCCAGGCCTGCATAGACCTCTTCGAGGACGTCGCTATGCCCGGCGCAAAACGACGGGGTATACCATAGACGGGTGCTGACGCCGATAAACGCGGGATCGTATACCAGCACGTTGGCGCCACCGCGACGTAATTCGTCCTGCAACGCTTCGCTTACGTACTGTAGCGCCACGATACAGTTAAATTCGCCGGGTTGTTCAATGAGATCTTCAATCGCCACCACCGGCAGGCCGTGGAAGGTCATGCCCTCGGTCAGGTACTGTCGGTTTAATGCCACCTTATCGAGAGGCATATTTTCCCGGAACATAAATTCCGCGGTCATCTGCCCGAGGCAGCCTGCGCCGTACAGCACCAGCGGAAGACCGCTGGCATGCATAGCGCGGATGCTTTCAACGAAGTGATTATCGTAGCCCTGTATTTGTTCCAGTAATGTCATGTGGTCCTCAGCTAAACCTTTGTTAACGATGCAAATCGACTTTCGCAGACGTCACCGCGCTCTGCTGCGCTTTTTCGAGAAACTCCAGGCCGCGAACGGCGGTATCGCAGCTGAGGCTGTATCCTGTAGGCTCACCGCGTAAGCTGGCGGCGATGTCGGCGTAATAGTTCGCAAACGCCTCGATAAAACCGGCGGGATGCCCTGCCTTAAAACGACAATAGCGCGGCTGATTAGCCACCCTGTTATCTCCCGCCGTGCGGTCGATAAGCCGCACGTTGCCGTGTTCATCGGCAAGACGAAGATATTCGGGTTCCATCTGCAGCCACTCTGCGCTGCCCAGCGATCCATAGATGCGGATGCGCAGGCCGTTGCGGTAACCGAGCGCCGCTTTGCCATACCAGTAGTTGCAAACCATATCGTCGCCATAGCGGGACACCAGGTTCACCGTATCGACAACGTCCGATACGCGCGCAAAGGTGCTGTTGATCGCATAGACATCTTCGGCTTGCCTGTCCGTCAGAAACTCCACCAGCTGGTGGACATGGACACCAAGGTCGAGCGAAACGGTGGGAATGCCCCCGTCAACGCGTCGCCATTCCTGAGGCTGCGGCACGCTGCCATCCTCACGGCTGCGAATAAACCCTTCCTGCGGCATTTCAACCATGACGTGCTGAATTTTGCCCAGCTCGCCGTTGAGCAGGCGCTCGCGCAGTTCGCGAACCATGGGATAACCGGTGTAGTTATAGGTGACGTACAGTTGCCCTTTCATGTCCGCCACGCGCCGGGCGATATCCCGCGCGTCGCCCGCGCTGGCAACCAACGCTTTTTCACTGATAACCGGCAGCCCGTACTCCAGAGCGGCCATGATAATTTCACGGTGGGCCGGCGTAGGCGTCAGGATAACCACGGCATCCAGCCGCGCGTGCTGTTCTTCCAGCAGGGTAACCGCGCTGGTGTAGATGGACTCGTTGTTAAGCCCCCAGGCCCGCCCCGTCTGCTGGTTCAGGGACGCATCGCGGCTAAAGCAGCCCGCCGTGAGCTGGAAATGTCCATCCATTTGGCTGGCGATTTTGTGGGTCAAGCCGATGGCGGAATTGATCCCACCGCCGATAAATCCGAGTGACAGCGGCCTGTTCATAATCCGGTCCTTACAACGTAGTAAAAGAGAAATAGTTTTTTAGCTGCGGCGTGTGGCGCGCCATGGCAGTAAGTTCGGTAAACTCCGCAAATACCAGCCCGGCGCGATCCCCGGGGGCAGGCCCGAGTTCATCGCCCGGCTGTTTAAGCGGGAAAGCCTGCATGACCGTAGCCGGCAGCGAGGCGTAGCTAAAGCCGAAGAAACGGCTTTGCCGTTCGCTGGAGACCGTATGGCGCGCAATGTAGCGCTGGCGCGCCGGTCGCCGGTGCGCGAACGCGCTCTTCTCACCGATAAAGGGGGCGACAAATTCGCGGCAATAATCTATGCCCGTTGAGAACTCAATCAGCTTCGAGTAGAGATCGCCGGGGCAGCGGCGGGTAACCTCAATCAGCCAAAATGCCTCTTCGTCAGCGATAAGCTGGGTATGCAACAAACCGTCTACCAGATTCAAATCACTGACGATGGCCTGCATGCACTCGCTGATGCGGTCGCGCATCGGCTCGCTGAGGTTGACGCTCAGGCAGCTGCTATTCACCTGCCACGGGTAGACCGTGCAGTACTCATCGACAAAAAATTCGCAGACGATTTGCCCACCGCGGATAAAGGCGGAGTGGCTGTACAGGGCACCCTGGCAGAACGTCTCAATGACGCACTCCCCTCCTGCCGATGCCGCACGGGCGATATTTACCGCCTCATCCAGCTCTGACGGCTGATGAATCAGTGAAATCCCCTTTCCGCTGTAGGCATCAACGGGTTTAACCAGCAGGGGAAACGCCATAGCGCGCGCCTCCTGAAGGCTGCCGGCGGCCTGCGGGATAGGGTATCCCCGGGCACTGGCCCATTTCCTGAAACGGTCCTTAAGAAAGAGAAGATCGCTGACGTCGGGCTCGTCGAAGCCTGGAAGGCCCAGCGCCTGCGCGACCCGACAGCCAGACAGGTAAGAGACGTCGGTTACGCCCGGGGAAAGCGCGGTAATGTTTTCAGCACGGGCAATCGCCAGCACGGCGTCGCTGTCGGCATAATTTTGCACGCAGGTCGCGTCGGCATATTTCATCCCCGCGTCCTGCGCTTTTCCGCTACAGGCGAGCGTGCGAAAACCCGCCGCTTTAATGGCCTGCTGCAAGGGCAGTGAGGCAAAGCCCGCGTCAAGGATCATGGCAGTACGCGTCATCGTCATACCGCCAGCGCCGTGAGTGCTGTCGACTCGTCAGACGGTAACCGCCCGGGCAGCGCGGCGCGCTTCAGGGCATTCACCACCCGATCCTGATCCTGTGCCGTTAATCCCGGATAAACAGGCAGGCACAGCACCTTGTCGGCGATAGCGTTAGCCACAGGCAGATGCTCTTCCGCGGACGTTGGGAAACCTCTGTACATGGCAAAGGAGCTGATCAGCGGATAGAAATAGCGGCGCGTCAGAATGTTATCTGCCTTGAATAGCGCATAGACTTCATCGCGGCTTCTGCCAAATTCCGGCTCAATGAGCACCGGAAAATAGGCGTGATTCCAGCTCACATCGTCTGGCACGTCGACGAACGTTAATCCTTCCAGCCCCTCCAGGAGGTCGCAATAGCGTTGATGGAGCGCCTTGCGCTCCTCCAGGGCTTTATCTATATGCTTAAGCTGAAGCAGGCCAAACGCGGCTTCCACTTCATTCATTTTGGCGTTAATGCCCGGGGCCACGATGCGGGTTTCACCAGCGAAGCCAAAATTCTTGAGATAGTCGATGCGCTGCTTGGTTTTTAGATCCTGGGATATAATCGCCCCGCCCTCAAAGGTATTAAAGACTTTGGTGGCATGGAAGCTGAGTATCGATAAATCGCCGTGGTTTAAAATACTGACATCATTTTTACGCACGTTAAAGGCGTGTGCGGCATCATAAATAACCCGCAAACCGTAAACGTCCGCAATTTTCTGGATTTTATCGATGTCGCAAGGAATACCGTAACAGTGGACAGGTAAAATTGCCGTGGTATGCGGCGTAATTAATTCTTCGATACGATCCGGATTAATATTATAGGTTCGCGGATCGATATCAGCGAAGACGGGCGTTAAGCCATTCCACAGCAGGCTATGCGAGGTTGCTACAAAGGAATAAGGCGTGGTGATCACCTCGCCGCTCAGACGCAGTGCCTGAAACGCCGTCAGCAAGGCCAGCGTACCGTTAGCAAACAGCGACAGGTGCTTTACGCCAAGATATTCCGCCAGCGCTTCTTCAAGCTGCTGGTGAAAAGGCCCGCCGTTCGTCAGGGTCTTGTTTTGCCATATTTGCTCCAGATAGGGGATAAACTCTTCCAGAGGAGGCAAAAAAGGACTGGTTACGTAAATTTCACTCATAGCGTACCTCGGTATTGATACCGGCAAATTTTTCCAGACGGCCTGCGTTATTAGCGATGTTCATTTATGCGCGCTCTTCAGCAATGAGGAAGGCATGCGGTTTTTCTCCACGGCAATAGATCCCCCACGCTTCGCGCAGCGCCCGTTCAAAGTTTTCAGCAACATTAAAATCGGGTACATGGTCGACCGGGATCCGCTCCCGCATCCCCTGACGTATTTCAGCCAGCTCGGGAATACGTTTACTCCAGCCGGTGGCCCTGGAAATATAATCGGCTTCATCTGCCGCAATAAACTGCTCCAGCCCGTAAGAACGCATAATATCGACGCCCTGCTGGCAAGGTATGGTTGGGCCATTCATCGTCAATGTCGGCACGCCCATCCACGCCCCGTGATGCGTGGTCGTTCCGCCGCTGTAGGGGAATGCATCGAGCAAAATATCAATTTCATGATGCAGGGCCAGGTACTCGTCCAGTTCGACCAGCCCTCTGAAAAGCAGCCGGTCCTGAGAAATACCACGCTGCCTGAGACGTTTTGTCATGGCCGCGATCATTTCGGCGTCGGTCATGTTACCGATTAACAAGCGACCCTCAGGATAGCCCTGTAAAATAGCGGCCCACGCGTCCAGAACCTGGTCGTTTATTTTTTTAGAACGGTTAAAGCTGGCAAACGTAATATAGCCGTTGCGAAGCGCGGGCAACGGGTTAATGTCCGGGCTTCGCGGATGGGGCTGGAAGCTCTTACGCGTTGCGACGAACATCGCGTTTTCCACCAGCTGTTCTTCAAGCGCCGGCGACTGCGCCAGGCTCGATGAAAGCAGAATATAATCCATCTCCTTCATACCGGTCGTGCCGGGATAACCTATCCAGGTTATCTGGATCGGGGCCGGACGCAGGGCGAAGACCGGTAGCCGGTTGTAGGCGGTATGGCCCGATAAATCGAACAGAATATCGATTTTGTCTTCCGCTATCAGCTTCGCCAGCTCGATATCGCTGATGGCATCCACCTGGCGCCACAGGGTAGCGCTCTCGCGAAGGTGGCAGTAAACGTCATCCTCCTCGAGGAAAAGGGTGTTATAGGCAACCAAATCATATTGTTCACGATTGATGGCGTCCCAGTAAGGCAGCAGGAAATTGGCCACGGGGTGCTTGCGCAAATCACCGGAAACAAAGCCGAGCCGGAGCCTGCGCTGAGGCTCCCGGGAATTGCCGAGCGCAAGCTTAACCCCGCTCTCCTTAGCCCAGGCTGAAGCGCGACGACCAAATTCCAGATGCCTTTCCAGCAGTTCATCCGCCTTCACGCTGGCGTCGTGACTCATCACGAAGAGTAAATTGCTGAAGTAACCAAAATTGTAGTTACTGAGCTCGACGGCCTTTTCCATGAAATAGCGCGCCTCGGCCATTTTATGATTGTCACTCAGGACGATGCCGGTAAGACCAAGCGAGCTGGGGCCAGGGTGTTGGAAGCGCATAATTTCCCTGCAGCATTTTTCTGCCAGCGACATATCGCCATACGCATGATGCAGCGACGCCAGGCTGAGCCAGTAGTCAATATTCTTATTGTTGAGGCGAAGTAAGGTACGGACGATCTGCCGGGATCCGTAAAATTCACGCTTACGCTGGAGCACCGTGGCAAGATCGTAATAGATATCAAGGCTGGAGAAATAATATCCCATCAGCCTGCAGAGCGAGGCCAGAGCCTCGTCCCAGGCCGAGGTCAATACGCACGTTTTTGAGTAGCAGCGAAGCACGTGAATATTGTCGGGGTTTTTCTCCATTAATTCGCGGGCGTATTCCCGCGCCTCTTTAGAGCGTCCTTTTTGAATAAGGCCGTTCGCCCGCTCGTAAATCGCATCGACGGCCGGATCGGCTAATTCGGGTTCGG
Organism: Callosobruchus maculatus; assembly: GCA_951848785.1. Lineage (NCBI taxonomy): Eukaryota > Metazoa > Arthropoda > Insecta > Coleoptera > Chrysomelidae > Callosobruchus > Callosobruchus maculatus. The sequence continues at coordinate 24,898 of CATOUR010000401.1, forward strand.
CATTGCCTTTCAGCAGCATTCCGCCCTGCGCCCTCTCGACGCTCAATAACAACAGCAGAGAAAGTTGCGATTTCAGCACGTCGAGCATGCCCGCTCGCAGGAAACGCTGGAGCTGTTTTTTCCAGGCCTCCGGCGAGCCCGTAAGCAACCCTTTAATCTTCAGCGCCGAGTAGTGTTCCCAGTTCGCCTGCCCTGCCCTGTTCATATCAAACCGCAGGTAATGCCACTCGTCGGGAGTCAATGAGACCCACTCTCCCCACAGGTTCATGAGGGGGATATTCTCTGCAGGACGCCCGGAGGGGAGTCGCCCTACCGGCACCAGCTCATCATGCGGCGCGGCGTTATATGCGCCAGGAGCGGCGCTCCAGAAGAAGCCATCAGCGCAGGTCATGAACAGCGTTTTCAGGGCTTCCCATACCGTCTGCTGGTAATCCTCCTGAGTTTCAGGGGCACGGCAGTTGAGCACCAGCTGTTCGAAGCTTAAGGACATTGGCCAGGCGTTACCCAGCAGTTCCATGATGCGGATAATAATGGCGTTGTCGGTACGAATGATTCGGCCGTTATTATTTCTGAATTCGTGCGGCGCTTTTGCGGGATCCACGTCCACCGGCACAAAGCTGCCGGCCCAGTGCAGGTTTTTGAGCTGGTCAAGATCCGGTTCGGCAGGAGGCGAGAGCGCGTTCAGATGACACAGCAGGGTGAAGCGTTCTTCTCGCTGCACGGCGTAGTCAAGATACTGCTGTGCCATCGTTCTGCTGGCACCGTCGCTGACGGCCTCCAGCAGCCTTGCCGTTGTGGGGTTATAGTAGCCTCCCAGCTCCGACTGCGGCAGTACGTCACCCAGATACTGCAAGTTCATCTGTTCGGCCTGCGCGCTGAAGTCAGCAAGCGTACAGGCTCCGTCGGTCGGGCTTAAGTAGGCCAGAACCAGCGCGTTGTCGTCCATTTCTTCAGCAAGCCGGACTTCATTCCTGAGCGGGCCCTCCTCCAGCGTTAACAGCATAAAGCTGAGCATGGCGCGGGCGGATGCCAGCAGGTCGCTTCCCTCTTCCGCTCGTTCAAGATGAAACCGTAACGCTTCTCCCAGCGTCAGGCGCGCAGAACTGCCGGGCAGTACGGACCATTTTATGGCGATAACGCCGCTGGCCGATAAATGCGCGTGACACCACTTCAGCAAGGCTTCCCGCTCGCTTTTCCCCAGAAAGGCAAAGGTCTGGTGAATAATGATGTAATCAAATTCGCCGGGATCGGCAGCCAGTAAATCCCCTAACCCCGCGGCAAAGAGCTCAACGTTCTGACATCCTAATTCTGCGGCATGCTGCTGCCCTTTCTGGATAGCCTCTTCATCTATATCCACGCCAATGGCGATACTCTCGGGGTACGCCCAGGCATGCATTATCAGGCGCGTTGCCGATCCGCAGCCCATCTCCAGGACGCGGGCAAACGCGGGCAGCGGCGCAGCCAGGTGATTAAGCAGCGCAGAGGCATGGAGGGACTCAGGGCTAACCCGATAGTAGGGATACAGTGTCGTCACGTTTATTCCAGATTCTCGTTATTACAGGCCAGGTTCAGCGCTGGTACTGGCGGATGAGCGCCGATTTATAGGCCTGACATGGCCCTTCTTCCTTTATCGTCACCCAGCTGAACGCCTCTTCACCCGCCTCGCTGTCCAGCATTACGCGACGCTCGGCTCGCGCGATGGCGCGATGGTCCTCTGGCGACAGGCAGTCCAGACAGGAAAAGAGTGCAACCTGCTCCAGGCCCGGCGCGTAGTTGCCGCTGGCGAGGTTATCGTCGATAAAGTGCGCCACCCGGTCGAGATAGCGCTGCGCGACGCCGCCGGGTCTGGCGTAGATAAAACCGGCAAAGACCTCCTCCCAGAAAGGAGCGGCTTCGGTCTGCAACAGCAGCAGCGGCGCGTCGGGCTCCGTCCAGCGCTTGCGCACCAGCACATTCGTGTTTATGGCAATAACGGGCGTATTGAAGGTCGCCAGGGCATGGCGCAGGAAAACGATACGACGGGCAGCGCTGACTACCGACGCGTCGGCGTTACTGGCTATTTTTTCATGGCTGGCAGAGAGGTTAAGTTCCGGCAGCTGTTCCCGAAGCGCCGTCAGGCTTGCTTTAACCGCATCGCTACCGTTAAAAAGATGCAGGTGAACATCCAGAACGTCGCGGTTGGTGTCATACAGGGAGTACAGCATCGGTACGGCGTGTTCGAAATACTCCTCGCTATCGCAGGTTAACAACACCGTCGTTTTACCGGCTGAGGTTTTTTCAATCCAGTTTTCAAAGGCTCCCGCCTTCACCACGCCTTCACTCGCGTTCAGCGATCGGAAATCGATGTAAGAATCCGGAATGCCCCCGAGCCTGTAGATTCCACAGGCGATCATCAGCAGGGCCATGGGATCTTCGCCAATCAACGACGCATCCGCGGTCAGCGCCTGGATCACCACCATCGCCTGGTTGAAGTCGTTTTCCATTAAGCAGATCAGCAGCAGGATTTTCAGTACCGGGGCCGAGCTGCTTACCAGCGAAAGATTATTGTTTATCAAAAATAGCGCTGAACTGATTTCATTCACCCGGAATAACAGCTGAATGGCGGCGACAAGATAATTAATATTGCTGTCGGCTTTTAGGGCCGAGACGATATATTCGGTAAGCCGGGCGCGCTGGTCTGCGGATAATGCCTCTCCTTCGCCAGTGCGGGCGTCATTCAGCGCGCCGTTGGCCAGCACGATCGCGCACAGCATATTTTTTAAGGCCGCATCTTTTTCCGCCTCCAGCCCCGTTTCTGCCGCACGGATCGTCGGCTCGAGGGCGGTAATATTGGCGCTCTTAAAACTGAAGATTTCCGCCGCGATGTTTGCGGGCATAACGTCGGCTTCCGGGAGATCGATAAACCGGGTAAAGACATCCCGATAAAACTGACGCATAGCCCGGCTACGTGCGAATTCACTCATTTTATAACTCATCGGTAAACTGTCGTCAGACGACCGGAAAAAGAGATTTTAGGCAGAGTACCACTGCGCTACGGGGGGTGATGGCGGGAAAACGCTGCTAAATGCAGCCTTATTTTGCAGATTACGCGCGGGTATTTTTAAGGATAAATAGTGAAAAAAAAGGCTGCTGTTTCCAGCAACCTTTTTTACATATTTTGCGGCTATTAACGCAGCAGGGACAGCATCGCCTGTGGAACCTGGTTTGCCTGAGACAGCACGGAAGTACCAGCCTGCTGCAGGATCTGCGCGCGAGACATGTTAGAAACTTCAGTTGCGTAGTCAGCGTCCTGGATACGGGACTGAGCAGCAGACAGGTTAGTGATAGAGTTGTTCAGGTTGTTGATGGTAGATTCGAAACGGTTCTGAATCGCACCCATGTTAGAACGAGCGGTATCAATTTTAGAGATAGCGTTGTCTGCAGCGGTGATGAACGCTTTAGCAGTGCTGTTGTCGGTGATAGTACCGGTCAGGCCAGTGTCGAGGCTGGTTGCTTTAGCATTGATCAGTGCGCCAGTGGTGATAGCGATGCTATCAGTAGCGCCAGTACCCGCGCCAACCTGGATGTTCAGGGAAGCAGTCTGGCTACCGTCCAGCAGTTTTTTGCCGTTGAAGTTAGCAGCGCCAGCGATACGGTCGATTTCACCCAGACGCTGAGTGATTTCAGTGCTGATTGAGGTGTAGTCAGTGGTGCCGTTAGTATCGTTCGCAGCCTGAACAGCCAGCTCACGGATACGCTGTAAGTTGGAGTTAATCTCGTTCAGGTTACCTTCAGCGGTCTGAACCAGAGAGATACCGTCGTTAGCGTTACGTGCAGCCTGAGTCATCCCTTTGATCTGAGAATTCATACGGTTTGCAATCGCCTGACCAGCAGCGTCATCTTTAGAGCTGTTGATACGCAGACCGGAAGACAGACGCTCGATAGCGGTGCCCAGAGAAGACTGAGATTTGTTCAGGTTGTTCTGAGTGGTCAGGGACAACAGGTTAGTATTGATAACTGCCATAATTTTAATTCCTTCAAAAATGGTTTCTAGGGTCGGTGCCTAACACTCACGGCGTCTCTCACCGTCAACAAGGTTATCGACGCCCTGGCAGCAGACTTTAGAAAATATCGAAGAAAATATTTAATTTATTGTTTTATAAAGTTTTATTTACATTAAACCGGCGCCAGCACTAATTTAAGCATGCAAAATGACGACGCCTGACGCTGCCTGTATGCACGCTTATTACGCGATAAATTTTTTTGGCTCGCCGTAAACTTTTTGCCAGCCTGGCCGATAAACGACTGAAACATCCATTGAGAAGGAATATTACATGGCGACAATCAGTAATCTCGGGGTGGGCATGCCCGGCCTGCAGGATCTGTACGATAAGCTCCAGGCTGCAGAAGAGACAAAATTAACGGCCATTGCCAAACAGAAAACGACTTACGACGCGCAAATTACCGGTTACGGCAAACTGCAAAGCGCCCTGACGACCCTGCAAACCGCAGCTGCCAAGCTGGCAAAAACGGATACCTGGAACTCCACGTCAATTAGCAGCACCAACACCGCGTTCTCGGCGGTCAGTACCTCCAGCGCCAACGTTGGCGATGTCACCGTAAACGTCAGCAAGATTGCGAAAGGCCAGGTTCTGACGACCGCGCCCGGCACCATTGACAGCAATACAAAGCAGTTAGGCGGCACAACCGGTTCCAACAGCCGAACCATTACCATCACCCAGGCAGGAGCCGACAGCAAGCCGCTGACGGTTACGCTTGCCGATGTCGACACGTCGCTGAACGGGATTGCGAAAGCCATTAACGCGGCCAACGGCGGCGTATCGGCAAGCGTGGTGAAGGCCGACGACGGCGACTACCGCCTGATGCTGACCTCCAAAACCACGGGTACCGATTCCGACATGACCGTAACGGTAACCGGGGACGATACGCTGAATGCCGTCATCGGCAGCGACGCGCTTAACGAGCAGGTGAAGTCGCAGAATGCCGTCGTTAACGTGAACGGTATTCAAATTGTTCGCCAGAGCAATACCATCACTGACGCCCTGCCCGGGGTTACGTTAACCCTGAAAGCGCCGAGCACGGCAGATGAAACCCTGACGGTAGCGCGCTCGACAGACGACAACAAAAAAGCCATTACGGAATGGGTGAATGCCTACAACGCGCTGCAGTCCACCATTGCCTCGCTGACCAAGTATGAGCCGCCTGCGGTGGGTGCAACCGCCCAGTCGTCGAACAACGGCGTACTCATGGGTGACAGTACTATCCGCGGAGTACAATCCGATCTGCGTGCTTTATTGACCAATGTGCAGAGCGGTTCTTATGCCATCATGGCGCAGCTTGGCATTACGCAGGACCCGGTTAAAGGTGCAGATGGCGCAATTGGCAACCTGAAGATCGATGATAAAAAATTAACCAAAATCCTCACGGAAGATCCTGCTGGCGTGCAGGCCTATTTTGTGGGTGACGGCAAAACGACCGGTTTCGCCACGCAGATGAATAACAAGCTGACCGATATGCTGAGCACCTCTGTCGGTAAAGAGGGCGTTATTCAGAATGCGAAGGACGGTATCAACGCCACGCTTAAGTCCATCGGCAAACGTTACGACGCGATGGAGCTGTCCATCGAAGCCACGATGGCGCGCTATAAAAAGCAGTTTAACGATTTGGATAAGCTGGTCACCAAATTCAACAGTACGGCCACTTATTTGAACCAACAGTTCAGCAGTAAGTAAGAAAGGAACCGATATGTATAGCAAATCTGGTGTACAAGCCTATCAGCAGGTAGGTCTTGAATCTGCTGTCTTGAGTGCCAGCCCGCACCAGTTGGTTGTCATGTTATTCGACGGTATCCATAGCGCGCTTGTACGGGCGCGCCTTTTCCTTGAGCAAGGGGATATTCCCGCTAAGGGCGAGGCCCTGTCTAAGGCCATTAATATTATCGAAAATGGCCTGAAGGCAGGGTTAAATATGGATGTGGGGGGAGAACTTCCCCACAACCTTTCTGCGCTTTATGACTATATGGTACGCCGTCTGTTACATGCAAACCTGCGCAATGACATTGAGGCTATTACCGAGGTCGAGGCTCTTCTGCTCAATATTTCCGACGCCTGGAAGCAAATCGGCCCGGGTTATTCTCCCAAGCAGGATTAACTGTAATGAACGACTCCAGCTTATCCCTAAAAAAGTGGCATGCTCTTTATGCGCTTAGCAATACCATGCTAAGCCTTGCTCAATCCGGGAAATGGGATGAGCTAATCGATCGGGAGGTTGCGTACGTTTCGCTGGTTGAAGAGATCAGCACGACCCCTTTTCCGCCTGACAGCAAGTCCATTCAGGACCAGGCGATGGTCATCCTGAATCAGGTGCTTCAGAATGAACTCATTCTTAAAGAGTTGCTGCAGGAAAGAATGAGCGAGCTGAGCGGTCTTATTGCCCAAACCAATAAGCAAAAAAACGTCAACGTCACCTACGGCAGGCTTTCGGGCAACATATTATTTCCCGGAGAGATGAATCACTAATACACGTTAGCGATTCTTGATCCATACTCCAGAAGTCAGCCAAACGGCTTCTGGAGCACGGACGATGAAAAACCCCACCCTGTTACAATGTTTTCACTGGTACTACCCTGCTGGCGGTGAATTGTGGCGAGAGGTCACGGCATTAGCCCCCAATCTTAACGAAATCGGCATCAATATGGTCTGGTTGCCGCCTGCATATAAAGGCGCATCCGGAGGCTATTCCGTCGGGTATGACTCCTACGACCTCTTTGACCTCGGTGAGTTTGACCAGAAGGGCAGCATCGCAACGAAATACGGCGATAAAGCACAGCTACTGGAGGCCATCGACGCCTTAAAAAGCAACCAGATTGCGGTCCTGCTGGACGTCGTGGTTAACCACAAAATGGGCGCCGATGAAAAAGAACCCGTGCGCGTTCAGCGCGTGGATGCCCAGGATCGCACGCAGATTGGCGATGAGATAATCGAATGTGAAGCCTGGACGCGCTACACCTTTCCGGTGCGGGCGGGCCAGTATTCGCAGTTTATCTGGGATTACAAATGCTTCAGCGGTATCGACCACATCGAGAACCCCAACGAAGACGGCATCTTCAAAATCGTAAACGACTACACCGGCGAGGGCTGGAACGACCAGGTCGACGACGAGATGGGCAATTTCGATTACCTGATGGGCGAAAACATCGATTTTCGTAACCATGCGGTGACGGAGGAGATCAAGTACTGGGCGCGCTGGGTAATGGAGCAGACCCGCTGCGACGGCTTCCGTCTGGATGCGGTAAAGCACATTCCGGCGTGGTTCTACAAAGAGTGGATTGAGCATGTTCAGGAGGTAGCCGCGCAGCCGCTGTTTATCGTGGCGGAATACTGGTCTCATGAGGTGGATAAGTTGCAGCACTACATCAACCAGGTGGACGGTAAAACCATGCTGTTTGATGCGCCGCTGCAGATGAAATTTCACGAAGCGTCACGCCAGGGCCGCGACTATGACATGAGCCAGATTTTTACCGGCACGCTGGTGGAAGCCGATCCGTTCCATGCCGTCACGCTGGTAGCCAACCATGACACCCAGCCGTTACAGGCGCTGGAGGCACCGGTTGAAGCGTGGTTCAAACCGCTGGCCTATGCCCTTATCCTGCTGCGTGAAAACGGCGTGCCGAGCGTGTTCTATCCGGATCTCTTTGGTGCCAGCTATGACGACACGGGGGGTGATGGCGAAACGTACCACATTGATATGCCGGTGATCGAGCAGCTCCACGAGCTGATCCTCGCCCGACAGCGCTTCGCCCACGGCGTGCAGACGCTCTTTTTCGACCATCCAAACTGCATTGCCTTCAGCCGCAGCGGAACGGAGGATAACCCTGGCTGCGTGGTGGTGCTGTCGAACGGTGATGACGGCGAGAAAACGATCTGTCTCGGTGAGAATTACGGCAATAAAAACTGGCGTGATTTTTTGGGCAATCGCGAGGAAACCGTGACCACGGCGGCGGATGGTGAAGGAACGTTCTACTGTAACGGCGGAAGCGTCAGCGTCTGGGTCATTGAGGACGCGCTCTAGTACTGGAAAAGTGCGGCCTGATGCCCTCACCCCGACCCTCTCCCTGTGGGAGAGGGAGCAAACCCTAAAAACGGCAATATAATTGCCGTTTTGCTTTTACCTTTAGGGAAGCTTGCTCTCCAGCGGATTTTTGCTCAGATAATCAGCGCACTCCACCGTTGGGCGATCGACCTTTTGCAGCTCCATACCGTCATATTCAAGCGTTGAACCGTCACGTTCGAGCGGATAGACGTCAAGCTTACTCGTCACGTTATAGTAGCTGTCCGAACGGAGCATGATCTTGCCCGGCACGGCTATTACCCGCTGCCACTGGCGGCAGTCAAGCGTATCCCCCTCTTGCGTCACCACCAGCGTGGCAATCGCTTCCGGGCTGACCATCGCGCTCTGCGGCCCTTTCGACTGCCAGTAACCCGCCAGTTGAGAAGGTACCGGATGCTTAATTACTTCCTGGTAGTTATCGACCTGAACACATCCCGCCAGCGCCAGCATCGCAGCCACAATTGCTACTTTTTTCATCATCTTTCCTGCATGCGAAGAAAAAAATATTGTGGCATTAAAGCCATCAGGCTGCCAGCGTAAGATTGGCACTGATTACACCTGCATGCCCATCACTTCCTGATACGCCGACACCAGCTTGTTACGCACCTGCAGTCCCATCTGCAGTGACACCGACGCTTTTTGCAGATCGGCCATCACATCGTTGAGCGCCACGCCGGGTTCACCGAGGGTAAATTTTTCAGCCTGGGTACGGGCCGCGTTCTGCTTATCGCTGATCCGGTCCAGCGCCGCATGCAGCTGGCCAGCAAAGCTGATGCCAGGCTGCTGGTCAGCCACGTTCTGATTACGGGCCGTCATCGCCGCGGCCTGCAGTTGACTGATTACCCCTTCAATACCCTGTATAGCCATGACTCTCCCCTGGATGGTTTTTTACGGGGTCAAGACTAACAGCTTGTCAATAAGATAATGGCGGTAAATAGCGTTAAAAAACCAGGTTATTTGACGCATAGAAAATCCCGAATCATCAAATAATGGCAGGGCCATCAGTATGGAACTTTTGTCGTGTTTGCCGACCCGGGAGTCAGTTTTGTTTCTCTACACGAATAACGTAAACCACCAGGATTTAAGAGGTGCGCAATGAGTGCGACAGCAGCATCGACAGCGCCACAGAATAAATCACTCGAGTGGATGAACCGCCTTCGCGCGAACCCTAAAATCCCGTTGATTGTGGCAGGCGCTGCCGCCATCGCGATCGTTGTTGCGATGGTCTTATGGGCAAAAAGCCCGGATTACCGCACGCTCTACAGCAATCTTTCCGACCAGGATGGCGGTGCCATCGTTACCCAACTGACCCAGATGAACATCCCGTATCGCTTTGCCGATAACGGCGGTGCGCTCGAAGTACCGGCGGATAAAGTGCACGAGCTTCGCCTGCGTCTTGCCCAGCAGGGGCTGCCGAAAGGCGGCGCGGTTGGGTTTGAGCTGCTGGATCAGGAAAAATTCGGCATCAGTCAGTTCAGCGAGCAGGTTAACTACCAGCGCGCGCTGGAAGGCGAGCTGGCCCGCACCATTGAGACCTTAGGCCCGGTGAAGAGTGCCCGCGTGCACCTGGCAATGCCTAAGCCGTCCCTGTTTGTCCGCGAACAAAAATCCCCTTCCGCCTCTGTGACCGTCAACCTCGAACCTGGCCGCGCGCTGGATGAAGGGCAGATCAGCGCCGTCACGCATCTGGTCTCCAGTGCGGTAGCCGGTTTGCCGCCGGGTAACGTCACGCTGGTGGATCAAAGCGGTCACCTGCTGACGCAGTCCAACAGCGCGGGGCGCGATCTCAACGACGCGCAGCTGAAGTATGCCGCCGATGTGGAAGGCCGCCTTCAGCGCCGCATCGAAGCGATCCTCGGTCCGGTTGTGGGCAACAGCAACGTGCACGCGCAGGTCACCGCGCAGATTGATTTCTCAAATAAAGAACAGACCGAAGAACAGTACAGCCCGAACGGGGATGCCTCCCGCGCCGTGCTGCGCTCGCGTCAAATCAACGAAACCGAACAGGTGGGCGGCCAGTATCCTGGCGGCGTGCCGGGCGCGCTCTCTAACCAGCCCGCACCTGCTAACGCCGCGCCAATCTCCACGCCGCCGGCAAACCAGCAGAACGGTCAGCAAAACGCCCAGCAGACCACCTCTACGGCAAACAGCGCAGGCCCGCGCAACAGCAGCCGTAACGAAACGACCAACTACGAAGTCGACCGTACGATCCGCCATACCAAAATGAACACCGGCGATATTCAGCGCCTCTCCGTTGCCGTGGTGGTGAACTACAAAACGCTGCCGGATGGAAAACCGCTGCCGCTCACCGCGGAGCAGATGAAGCAGATCGAAAACCTGACCCGCGAAGCGATGGGCTTCTCTGAAAAACGCGGCGATACCCTGAACGTCGTCAATTCCCCGTTCAGCGCGGTGGATGAAAGCGGCGGAGAGCTGCCGTTCTGGCAACAGCAGGCGTTTATCGACCAGCTGATGTCCGCAGGCCGCTGGCTGCTGGTGCTGATTGTCGCGTGGCTGCTGTGGCGTAAAGGCGTTCGTCCTCAGCTGCAGCGTCGTGCTGAAGCCGAGAAAGCCGCTAAGGAACAGATGAACACGCGTCAGGACGTGGAGGAAGCGGTTGAAGTTCGCCTCAGCAAAGATGAACAGCTTCAGCAGCGCCGGGCGAATCAGCGCATGGGCGCTGAGGTGATGAGCCAGCGTATTCGCGAAATGTCAGATAACGATCCGCGCGTTGTGGCGCTGGTCATCCGCCAGTGGATGGGTAACGAACATGAGTAACACGCTTACAGGCACCGATAAGAGCGTCATCCTGCTGATGACCATTGGCGAGGATCGCGCGGCAGAGGTGTTTAAACACCTCTCCCAGCGCGAAGTGCAAATTCTCAGCGCGGCGATGGCGAACGTGCGCCAAATCTCCAACAAGCAGCTGACCGAGGTGTTGTCCGAGTTCGAGCAGGAAGCAGAACAGTTCGCGGCGCTCAACATCAACGCCAACGACTACCTGCGCTCCGTGCTGGTCAAGGCGCTGGGCGAAGAGCGCGCCGCCAGCCTGCTGGAAGATATTCTCGAAACGCGCGACACCGCCAGCGGAATCGAAACGCTCAACTTTATGGAGCCGCAGAGCGCCGCGGATCTTATTCGCGACGAGCACCCGCAGATTATCGCCACCATTCTGGTTCACCTCAAACGGGGCCAGGCGGCCGATATTCTGGCGCTGTTCGACGAGCGTCTGCGCCACGACGTGATGCTGCGTATCGCCACCTTCGGCGGCGTCCAGCCAGCCGCGCTGGCGGAACTGACCGAAGTGCTGAACAACCTGCTCGACGGCCAGAACCTCAAGCGCAGCAAAATGGGCGGCGTGAGAACGGCGGCAGAAATTATCAACCTGATGAAAACCCAGCAGGAAGAAGCCGTTATTACGGCGGTACGCGAGTTCGACGGCGAACTGGCGCAGAAAATTATCGACGAGATGTTCCTGTTCGAAAACCTGGTCGAAGTGGACGATCGCAGCATCCAGCGCCTGCTCCAGGAAGTGGATTCGGAATCCCTGCTTATCGCCCTCAAGGGTGCCGAGCAGCCGCTGCGCGAGAAGTTCCTGCGCAACATGTCCCAGCGTGCGGCAGATATTCTGCGCGACGACCTGGCCAACCGTGGTCCGGTGCGTCTGTCTCAGGTAGAGAACGAGCAGAAAGCGATCCTGCTTATCGTTCGTCGTCTGGCGGAAACCGGCGAGATGGTGATTGGCAGCGGAGACGACACCTATGTCTGATGAACTGTCGTGGAAGCGCTGGACGCCTGACGACCTCTCCCCTCCTGCCGCGGCGTTTACGCCCGCCGTCCTGTCGTCCGACGAGGACGACACCGGTGCAGAGGAGGTGCCGGAGCTGAGCGAGGAGGAACAGCGCGCCCAGATGCTGGCCCAGCTGCAAATGCAGGCTCACGAGCAGGGCTTTAACGCCGGGATGAGCGAAGGTCGTCAGACTGGCCACGCGCAGGGCTATCAGGAAGGGATGGCAAAAGGCTTAGAGCAGGGTATCGAGCAGGCGCGCCAGCAGCAGGCGCCGCTTCATGCCCGCATGCAGCAGCTGGTGAGCGAGTTTCAGCACACGCTGGACGCGCTGGACAGCGTCATCGCCTCGCGCCTGATGCAGATGGCGCTCGAGGCGGCCCGCCAGGTAATTGGCCAGACGCCGGTGGTGGATAACGCGGCGCTGATTAAGCAGATCCAGGCCCTGCTCCAGCAGGAGCCGCTGTTCAGCGGTAAGCCGCAGCTGCGTGTTCACCCGGATGACTTACAGCGCGTGGAGGAGAGCCTCGGCGCTACCCTGAGCCTGCACGGCTGGCGGCTGCGGGGCGACCCGTCGCTCCACCACGGGGGCTGTAAAGTCTCCGCCGATGAGGGTGACCTGGATGCCAGCGTCGCGACCCGCTGGCAGGAACTGTGCCGGCTGGCGGCACCGGGAGTCGTCTGATGACCGCACGCCTGACGCGCTGGCTCAACACGCTCGATAATTTTGAAACGAAGATGGCGCAGCTGCCGTCCGTTCGTCGTTATGGACGCCTGACGCGCGCCACCGGTCTGGTGCTGGAGGCCACGGGCCTGCAGCTTCCGCTCGGCGCCACCTGCGTGATTGAGCGTCAGGACGGCCAGGAGATGCGCGAAGTGGAGAGCGAAGTGGTCGGATTTAACGGCCAGCGGCTTTTCCTGATGCCCCTAGAGGAAGTGGAGGGCATTTTGCCCGGCGCGCGCGTCTACGCGAAAAACATCACCGGCGATGGGCTGCAAAGCGGCAAACAGCTGCCGCTCGGCCCGGCGCTGCTGGGGCGCGTGCTGGACGGAAGCGGCAAGCCGCTCGACGGCCTCCCCTCCCCCGACACCACCGAAACCGGGGCGCTGATCACGCAGCCGTTTAACCCGCTGCAGCGCACGGCCATCGAGCATGTGCTGGATACCGGCGTTCGCCCCATCAACGCCCTGCTCACCGTAGGCCGCGGGCAGCGTATGGGCCTGTTCGCCGGATCCGGCGTCGGTAAATCCGTTCTGCTCGGCATGATGGCGCGCTATACCCAGGCGGACGTCATCGTCGTTGGCCTGATCGGCGAGCGCGGTCGCGAAGTAAAAGACTTCATCGAAAATATTCTGGGTGCGGAAGGCCGCGCCCGTTCGGTAGTGATCGCCGCACCGGCTGACGTGTCGCCGCTGCTGCGTATGCAGGGAGCCGCCTATGCCACCCGCATAGCGGAAGATTTCCGCGATCGGGGCCAGCACGTGCTGCTGATCATGGACTCCCTGACCCGTTACGCGATGGCGCAGCGTGAAATCGCGCTGGCCATTGGTGAGCCACCGGCCACCAAAGGCTATCCGCCGTCAGTCTTTGCCAAACTCCCGGCGCTGGTTGAACGCGCGGGGAACGGCATCAGCGGCGGAGGGTCGATTACCGCGTTCTACACGGTGCTGACCGAAGGCGATGACCAGCAGGATCCGATTGCCGACTCCGCGCGCGCGATCCTCGACGGCCATATTGTGCTGTCGCGCCGTCTGGCCGAAGCCGGGCACTACCCGGCCATCGATATTGAAGCCTCGATCAGCCGTGCGATGACGGCGCTGATTACCGAGAAGCACTACGCCCGCGTGCGTAACTTCAAAACAACTGCTCTCCAGCTTCCAGCGCAACCGCGATCTGGTCAGCGTTGGGGCGTACGCCAAAGGCAGCGACCCGATGCTCGATAAGGCGATTGCCCTGTGGCCGCAGCTGGAGGCATTTCTGCAACAGGGTATTTTTGAACGCGCCGACTGGGACGATTCCATCCAGGCTCTGGAGCTGATTTTCCCGCAGGCGTAACACAGGTGGAGGGCGAAGGTCATGGCGCAAAACAGCGCGTTATCAACGCTAAAAGATCTGGCTGAAAAAGAAGTTGACGATGCCGCACTGCAGCTTGGCGCAATGCGGCGCGGGTGCCAGCAGGCTGAAGAGCAGTTGAAGATGTTAATCGACTATCAGCATGAATATCGCACCAACCTTAACACCGACATGACGCAGGGCATTGGCAGCCAACGCTGGATTAACTACCAGCAGTTTATCCAGACGCTGGAAAAGGCAATTGAGCAGCATCGCCAGCAGCTTAACCAGTGGACCCAAAAAGTGGATACCGCGCTCAATTTCTGGCGCGAGAAAAAACAGCGGCTGCAGGCCTGGCAAACGTTACAGGACCGGCAGATTGCCGCCTCGACCCTGGCGGAAAACCGTCTGGATCAGAAAAAAATGGATGAGTTTGCCCAGCGCGCATCAATGAGGAAACCAGAATGATCACACTGCAACAACTGCTGATGACCGACAGCGACCTGACCGGCGGCACGCTGGCCGGAAAAGGCGCTGAGGGTGCGCAGGATTTTCTCTCTCTGCTGGCGGGCGCGCTGACGGAGACCACCGGTAAAGGCAAAGATGCGCCGCTGACGCTGGCCGACCTGAAGGCGGCGGGCAGCAAGCTGTCGAAAGCGGCGCAGGAAAAGAGCGGTGATACCGCGCTACAGGCCAAAATCGCCGAGCTGATTTCCCGCCAGGAGACGCTATCCGGGGATGACACTACCCTGCAAAGCCTCGTCTCCGGGCTTAAGCCTGCGACGGGCACCGATGCGCTGAAGGTGCTGGCCCATGCGGATGCGAAAGCAGATCCCGACGCCGCCACCGACGAAGACGAGCTGGCCGGGCTAAGCGCGCTGATGGCGATGCTGCCGCACCAGCAGATCGCCGCGCCGGTAGCGCCGCAGCCTGCGGGTACCGGGGGAGCCGCGCCGCGTGCCACCCTCACCTCTGCCCTGGCCCAGACGGGTAACGGCCCGCAATCGACGCTTAGCCGCACGTTAACCGGTCAGGAAAACGT
>CATOUR010000402.1:0-70428 GCA_951848785.1 Callosobruchus maculatus
TAAACAGAGAGCAGGCAGATGACAACTGGAGACGGTAGAAAACGGCCAAATACAACCCAATAGTGTCAAAACCAGCTAAAAACGACAGAAAGCAAGCAGATAACAGCGCGAAAAAATAGAAAACGAATAAACACAGCCGAATACAACAAAAAAGAGCAGAAAACAGCTAAAAACAAGAGAAAGCGAGCAGATAACGACTGCAAAAGATAGGAGACGTCCAAATACAACCGAATAGAACAGGAAACGGCGCATAACAGCAGAAAGCAAGCAGATAACGGCTGCAAACGGTAGAAAACGACCGAAAGCAACCAAATAGAACAGAAAACAGAGCATAACAACAGAAAGCAGGCAGATAATAGCGCTAAACAGTAGAAAAACGACTAAATTCAGCCGAATACAACAAGAAAAGGACAGAAAACAGCTAAAACAACAGAAATCAAGCAGATAACAACTGTAAACGGTACAAAACGACCAAATACAACCGAATAGAGTCAAAACTAACTCAAAACGACAGAAAGCAAGCAGATAGCAGCGGGAAACAATAGAAAACGACCAAGCACAGCCGAGTACAACCGAAATGAGCAGAAAACAGCTAAAAACAACAGAGAGCAGGCAGATGACAACTGGAGACGGTAGAAAACGGCCAAATACAACCCAATAGTGTCAAAACCAGCTAAAAACGACAGAAAGCAAGCAGATAACAGCGCGAAAAAATAGAAAACGAATAAACACAGCCGAATACAACAAAAAAGAGCAGAAAACAGCTAAAAACAAGAGAAAGCGAGCAGATAACGACTGCAAAAAGATAGGTGACGTCCAAATACAACCGAATAGAACAAAAAAACAGCGCATAACAGCAGAAAGCAAGCAGATAACAGCGCTAAACAACAGAAAACGACTAAACACAGCGGAATACAACCGAAAATAACATAAAACAGCTCAAAAAACAACAGAAAGCAAGCAGATAACGGCTGTAAACGCTAGAAAGCGACCGAGTACAACTAAATAGAACAGAAAACAGAGCTTAACAACAGCAAGCAGGCAGATAACAGCGCTAAACGATAGAAAATGACTAGATTCAGCCGAATACAACAAGAAAAGAGCAGAAAACAGCCAAAAACAACAGACATCAAGCAGATAACAACTGTAAACGGTAGAAAACGACCAAATACAAACCGAATAGAGTCAAAGCTGACTCAAAACGATAGAAAGCAAGCAGATAACAGCGCTAAGCAACAGAAAACGACTAAACACAGCCGAATACATCCGAAAATAACATCTCAAAACAACAGAAAGCAAGCAGATAACGGCTGTAAACGGTAGAAAACGACCGAATACAACCAAATAGAACAGAAAACAGAGCATAACAACAGAAAGAAGGCAGATAAAAGCGCTAAACAATAGAAAACGACTAAATTCAGCCGAATACAACAAGAAAAGAACAGAAAACAGCTAAAAACAACAGAAATCGAGCAGATAACAACTGTAAACGGTAGAAAACGACCAAATACGACCGAATAGGGTCAAAGCTAACTCAAAACCGACAGAAAGCAAGCAGATAACAGCGGGAGACAGCAGAAAACGACTAAGCACAGTCGAATACAACCAAAATGAGTAGAAAACAGCTAAAAACAACAGAAAGCAGGCACAGAAAAAACGACTAAACACAGCGGAATACAACCGAAAATAACAGAAAACAGCACTCAAAAACAACAGAAAGCAAGCAGATAACGGCTGTAAACGGTAGAAAACGACTGAATACAACCAAATAGAACAGAAAACAGAGCATAACAACAGAAAGAAGGCAGATATAAGCGCTAAACAATAGAAAACGACTAAATTCAGCCGAATACAGCAAGAAAAGAACAGAAAACAGCTAAAAACAACAGAAATCGAGCAGATAACAACTGTAAACGATAGAAAACGACCAAATACAACCGAACAGGGCCATAACTGACTCAAAAACGACAGAAAGCAAGCAGATAACAGCGCGAAACAACAGAAAACGACTAAACACAGCCGAATACATCCGAAAATAACAGAAAACAGCTCTCAAAACAACAGAAAGCAAGCAGATAACGGCTGTAAACGGTAGAAAACGGCCGTATACAACTAAATAGAACAGAAAGCAGAGCATAACAACAGAAAGCGGGCAGGTAACAGCGCTAGACAATAGAAAACGACTAAATTCAGCCGAATACAACAAGAAAAGAACAGAAAATAGCTAAAAACAACAGAAATCAAGCAGATAACAACTGTAAACGGTAGAAAAACGGCCAAATACAACCGAATAGAGTCAAAAATAACTCAAAACTACAAAAAGCAAGCAGACAACAGCGGGAAACAATAGAAAGCGACTAAATACAGCCGAGTACGACAGAAAAGAGCAGAAAACAGCTAAAAACAACAGAGAGCAGGCAGATGACAACTGGAGACGGTAGAAAACGGCCAAATACAACCCAATAGTGTCAAAACCAGCTAAAAAACGACAGAAAGCAGGCAGATAATAGCGCTAAACAATAGAAAAACGACTAAATTCAGCCGAATACAACAAGAAAAGGACAGAAAACAGCTAAAAACAACAGAAATCAAGCAGATAACAACTGTAAAACGGTACAAAACGACCAAATACAACCGAATAGAGTCAAAACTAACTCAAAACGACAGAAAGCAAGCAGATAGCAGCGGGAAACAATAGAAAAACGACCAAGCACAGCCGAGTACAAACCGAAATGAGCAGAAAACAGCTAAAAACAACAGAGAGCAGGCAGATGACCAACTGGAGACGGTAGAAAACGGCCAAATACAACCCAATAGTGTCAAAACCAGCTAAAAAACGACAGAAAGCAAGCAGATAACAGCGCGAAAAAATAGAAAACGAATAAACACAGCCGAATACAACAAAAAAGAGCAGAAAACAGCTAAAAACAAGAGGAAAGCGAGCAGATAACGACTGCAAAAGATAGGTGACGTCAAAATACAACCGAATAGAACAAAAAACAGCGCACAACAGCAGAAAGCAAGCAGATAACAGCGCTAAACGACAGAAAAACGGCTAAACACAGCGGAATACAACCGAAAATAACATAAAACAGCTCAAAAAAAACAACAGAAAGCAAGCAGATAACGGCTGTAAACGCTAGAAAGCGACCGAGTACAACTAAATAGAACAGAAAACAGAGCTTAACAACAGCAAGCAGGCAGATAACAGCGCTAAACGATAGAAAATGACTAGATTCAGCCGAATACAACAAGAAAAGAGCAGAAAACAGCCAAAAACAACAGACATCAAGCAGATAACAACTGTAAACGGTAGAAAACGACCAAATACAACCGAATAGAGTCAAAGCTGACTCAAAACGATAGAAAGCAAGCAGATAACAGCGCTAAGCAACAGAAAACGACTAAACACAGCCGAATACATCCGAAAAATAACATCTCAAAACAACAGAAAGCAAGCAGATAACGGCTGTAAAACGGTAGAAAACGACCGAATACAACCAAATAGAACAGAAAAACAGAGCATAACAACAGAAAGAAGGCAGATAAAAACCGCTAAACAATAGAAAACGACTAAATTCAGCCGAATACAACAAGAAAAGAACAGAAAACAGCTAAAAACAAACAGAAATCGAGCAGATAACAACTGTAAACGGTAGAAAAACGACCAAATACGACCGAATAGGGTCAAAGCTAACTCAAAACGACAGAAAGCAAGCAGATAACAGGCGGGAGACGGCAGAAAACGACCTAAGCACAGTCGAATACAACCAAAATGAGTAGAAAACAGCTGAAAACAACAGAAATCGAGCAGATAACAACTGTAAAACGGTAGAAAACGACCAAATACAACCGAATAGGGTCAAAGCTAACTCAAAACGACAGAAAGCAAGCAGATAACAGCGGGAGACAGCAGAAAACGACTAAGCACAGTCGAATACAACCAAAATGAGTAGAAAACAGCTAAAAACAACAGAAAGCAAGCAGATAAACAGCGGGAAAAAATAGAAAACGAATAAACACAGCCGAATACAACAAAAAAGAGCAGAAAACAGCTAAAAACAAGAGAAAGCGAGCAGATAACGACTGCAAAGGATAGGAGACGTCAAAATAACAACCGAATAGAACAAAACACAGCGCATAAACAGCAGAAAGCAAGCAGATAACAGCGCTAAACAACAAGAAACGACTAAAACACAGCGGAATACAACCGAAAATAACATAAAACAGCTCTCAAAACAACAGAAAGCAAGCAGATAACGGCTGTAAACGCTAGAAAGCGACCGAGTACAACCAAATAGAACAGAAAACAGAGCTTAACAACAGAAAGCAGGCAGATAGCAGCGCTAAAACGATAGAAAGCAACTAGATTCAGCCGAATACAACAAGAAAAGAACAGAAAAACAGCAAAAAACAACAGAAATCAATCAGATAACAACTGTAAACGATAGAAAAACGACCAAATACAACCGAACAGGGCCATAACTGACTTAAAACGACAGAAAGCAAGCAGATAACAGCGCGAAACAACAGAAAACGACTAAAACACAGCCGAGTACATCCGAAAAATAACAGAAAACAGCTCTCAAAACAACAGAAAGCAAGCAGATAACGGCTGTAAACGGTAGAAAACGGCCGCATACAACTAAATAGAACAGAAAGCAGAGCATAACAACAGAAAGCGGGCAGGTAACAGCGCTAGACAATAGAAAACGACTAAATTCAGCCGAATACAACAAGAAAAGAACAGAAAATAGCTAAAAACAACAGAAATCAAGCAGATAACAACTGTAAACGGTAGAAAACGGCCAAATACAACCGAATAGGGTCAAAACTAACTCAAAACGACAGAAAGCAAGCAGATAACAGCAGGAAACGGCAGAAAACGACTAAACACAGCCGAATACAACCAAAATGAGCAGAAAACAGCTAAAAACAACAGAGAGCAGGCAGATAGCAACTGGAAACGGTAGAAAACGGCCAAATACAACCCAATAGAGTCAACACCAGCTAAAAACGACAGAAAGCAAGCAGATAACAGCGGGAAAAAATAGAAAACGAATAAACACAGCCGAATACAACAAAAAAGAGCAGAAAACAGCTAAAAACAAGAGAAAGCGAGCAGATAACGACTGCAAAGGATAGGAGACGTCAAAATACAACCGAATAGAACGAAACACAGCGCATAACAGCAGAAAGCAAGCAGATAACAGCGCTAAACAACAAGAAACGACTAAACACAGCGGAATACAACCGAAAATAACATAAAACAGCTCTCAAAACAACAGAAAGCAAGCAGATAACGGCTGTAAACGCTAGAAAGCGACCGAGTACAACCAAATAGAACAGAAAACAGAGCTTAACAACAGAAAGCAGGCAGATAGCAGCGCTAAACGATAGAAAGCGACTAGATTCAGCCGAATACAACAAGAAAAGAACAGAAAACAGCAAAAAACAACAGAAATCAATCATATAACAACTGTAAACGGTAGAAAACGACCAAATACAACCGAATAGAGTCAAAGCTGACTCAAAACGACAGAAAGCAAGCAGATAACAGCGCTAAGCAACAGAAAACGACTAAACACAGCCGAGTACATCCGAAAATAACAGAAAAGAGCTCTCAAAACGACAGAAAGCAAGCAGATAACGGCTGTAAACGGTAGAAAACGACCGAATACAACCAAATAGAACAGAAAACAGAGCATAACAACAGAAAGCAGGCAGATAACAGCGCTAAACAACAGAAAACGACTAAACACAGCGGAATACAACCGAAAATAACAGAAAACAGCTCTTAAAACAACAGAAATCAAGCAGAGAACAACCGTAAACGGTAGAAAACGACCAAATACAACCGAATAGAGTCAAAAATAACTCAAAACTACAAAAAGCAAGCAGACAACAGCGGGAAACAATAGAAAGCGACTAAATACAGCCGAGTACGACAGAAAAGAGCAGAAAACAGCTAAAAACAACAGAGAGCAGGCAGATGACAACTGGAGACGGTAGAAAACGGCCAAATACAACCCAATAGTGTCAAAACCAGCTAAAAACGACAGAAAGCAAGCAGATAACAGCGCGAAAAAATAGAAAACGAATAAACACAGCCGAATACAACAAAAAAGAGCAGAAAACAGCTAAAAACAAGAGAAAGCGAGCAGATAACGACTGCAAAAGATAGGAGACGTCCAAATACAACCGAATAGAACAGGAAACGGCGCATAACAGCAGAAAGCAAGCAGATAACGGCTGTAAACGGTAGAAAACGACCGAAAGCAACCAAATAGAACAGAAAACAGAGCATAACAACAGAAAGCAGGCAGATAATAGCGCTAAACAATAGAAAACGACTAAATTCAGCCGAATACAACAAGAAAAGGACAGAAAACAGCTAAAACAACAGAAATCAAGTAGATAACAACTGTAAACGGTACAAAACGACCAAATACAACCGAATAGAGTCAAAACTAACTCAAAACGACAGAAAGCAAGCAGATAGCAGCGGGAAACAATAGAAAACGACCAAGCACAGCCGAGTACAACCGAAATGAGCAGAAAACAGCTAAAAACAACAGAGAGCAGGCAGATGACAACTGGAGACGGTAGAAAACGGCCAAATACAACCCAATAGTGTCAAAACCAGCTAAAAACGACAGAAAGCAAGCAGATAACAGCGCGAAAAAATAGATAACGAATAAACACAGCCGAATACAACAAAAAAGAGCAGAAAACAGCTAAAAACAAGAGAAAGCGAGCAGATAACGACTGCAAAAGATAGGTGACGTCAAAATACAACCGAATAGAACAAAAAACAGCGCATAACAGCAGAAAGCAAGCAGATAACAGCGCTAAACAACAGAAAACGACTAAACACAGCGGAATACAACCGAAAATAACATAAAACAGCTCAAAAAACAACAGAAAGCAAGCAGATGACGGCTGTAAACGCTAGAAAGCGACCGAGTACAACTAAATAGAACAGAAAACAGAGCTTAACAACAGCAAGCAGGCAGATAACAGCGCTAAACGATAGAAAATGACTAGATTCAGCCGAATACAACAAGAAAAGAGCAGAAAACAGCCAAAAACAACAGACATCAAGCAGATAACAACTGTAAACGGTAGAAAACGACCAAATACAACCGAATAGAGTCAAAGCTGACTCAAAACGATAGAAAGCAAGCAGATAACAGCGCTAAGCAACAGAAAACGACTAAACACAGCCGAATACATCCGAAAATAACATCTCAAAACAACAGAAAGCAAGCAGATAACGGCTGTAAACGGTAGAAAACGACCGAATACAACCAAATAGAACAGAAAACAGGGCATAACAACAGAAAGAAGGCAGATAAAAGCGCTAAACAATAGAAAACGACTAAATTCAGCCGAATACAACAAGAAAAGAACAGAAAACAGCTAAAAACAACAGAAATCGAGCAGATAACAACTGTAGTAGTATATCAAGCGGGGTACTGCACTGTTGGTAACCCCCCTACCATCCACATCTGAAGAAGTGAGTCTTTTCGGAGTGTTGGTCGACGTCGTCGACGACGACAATGACCAGAAGGTGGTCAGACTTGCGGCCGCCGGCGCGCGTACCATGCGTTCAAGGTCACCGCCGAAGAGCGAGGAGGTGACGTGACGCTGAAGACGAAGAAGGGCAAAGTTCAAGGTCACTCCGAAGAATGCAAAAGAAGTGACGTCATGCCGAAGAGATCTGTCTGACGAGACAAGCCTAGCCTGGCCTCGCCTCGCCGTTACTCTACTCGAAAGGCTGTAATAGTTTCGGAAAAGCGAAACCCAATACCTGTACCCACTAGCTGAATGTATTCGAATTTGGCTGTATCGTTGTGTCGATAAATTCAACGAATCGGCAACAAGTATTTGTTGCTGTGGTATTAGGAAAGCATAACATACGAGAAGGTTAGCTGTTTTTTTTGTGTGAAAAATAGTTATGATAATAAAAAAAAACGTAAATTAGGAGAAGTAATAAAAAAAAACAGGCAATATACTGATAGTTTATTAAATGTAAATATTATAAAACAGGAGGAAGAGAATAGGAAACGGTATACACTTAGAGTTTACTTATATGTATACAAAACAATGCGAATAAATGTCTAAATTTGGGAATGTTGCCTTTAGACTGTCAACAGAGTAGGTTTTTCTTCTGAAATTAATGTATCCTTGTTTGGCCAATTGATGTATGGAGTAGTGCCCGCAGTGCATTAGAGTATCTTTCTTCATCGTGATGGGATAATAATTTTTGTCTTGTCCAATGACGAATCCTATTGTTTGGTTGTTGTAGTTTGTAATCGGTGTACCTGCTTCATATTCTTGACCTGAAAAATGGAATGCAGGATATTGCTTTAACTCAGTTCCACCATATCTGTCTATTTCGTATAAATAAAAAGTTCCATCTTCGATGTAGAATATTTGATCTTTCACGATGACATATGGATATCTAACATCGTTGTGATAACAATTAACGAATGTTAAAAATAATGCTGCAATAATTGTTAGACTTGCTTTGTTCATTATGTGTGTGTGTGTCTGTCTCGTACAGCTGGATATAAATGAATGACAATTTATGAGATATTGTTTGCTTATATAAATTTTGTGATATCAGTGCTGCTTGTGTGGGTGGTGGACATTTTTTCTTTTTTTACTACCAGCACTATTATCATCTAAATTTGAATGAGTATTTTTTGTGTAAAAATAGCAATGCTATGGAAATCTGATTAGTTTAGGTGTGTGTGTGTTCTTGATGTATTGTATGTGAATACACATATGAATACGTGCATAGGATGAAGTATTATGCAACAGGTGATGGTTTATTAAATTCAGCTATAAATAATTTACCTTTCGAGATGCATATACCAGGAATGAATTACTGTGGACCGGGGACACATCTTGATGAGCGATTAGCTAGAAATGATCCCGGTGTGAATGGATTAGATGAAGCGTGCAAGGAACACGATATCTTTTATGCCACAGAAAAGGATTTGAATAAAAGACATTTAGCTGATAAGGTGTTAGCAAAAAAAGCATCAGATAGATTTCGTGCTAAGGATTCATCTTGGAAGGAAAAATTGGCAGCTCTAGCTGTGTCGGGGGCTATGAAAGCGAAAGTCAAACTTGGAATGGGGTTAAATGAAAATACCAATCAAATGAACAAGTGTTTAAAGAATTTAGAAAAATTAAGGAAACATTTAGAAGAATCTCAAAAACTTGCTCAAGATTCTCTACAAATCGTCTTACAGACGACTAAAAATGTAGATGTCAAGGAGAATAAGAAGCAGCAGCAGCAGCAGCTGCAGTCTGATAAAAGGAAACCAAAGAGTGAAACGATGAAACCTGAACAGAAGTTGAACTCTAAGGTTGAGAATGTAAAAGCAAAAATCAATAGAAAACGTGAAAAGACCAGATCCAAAACTAAAACAGATTCAGATACAGAAGAAGACATAATAATATCAAAGCCATGGAAACCGGTGTCTGCTACTACCACTCCCACTACAATAAAAAAAGATAAGAAGGTAGCTCAGAAAAAAACTGTGAAAAAATGGAAATTAGATACGAACGACCCAATACTTCCTAAAAAAACATATAATAGAAAACGTAAACTTAATGGTGATTCTAATCATGATGATAATGTGAAGAAAAAGCGAAAATACTCTCCAAAAAAAATGACAAAACGATCTAATAGTAGAAAAAGGAAGCTAGAGTTGGTTTCAGATGATTATCATGATAATGGTGATGATAGTGGGATACTATAGGAGTGAAGTGAAGATTATAAATACATAGCATTTTAGGTGATTATCATCAGTTAGAAAATGGTACGCAGAAAGAATGCTAAACCTAAAAGAAGACAACAACGACAAAAGAAACGACAAGTAACTACTTTGAAAAAAAAGAAATGTGTAAGAAGAAAGAAACTCGTTGGTGGAGATACAAAAGGAACGAAGAAGATTCCCTTTTCTAAGGCAACGAGTCGCATAAAAAAACATATGATATCTCAAAAACCGACTACATTTAACGATGCAATTCTGGTAGCCTTAAGGAAAGCACAACAGTTAAAGAAAAACAGTAACGGTGTAAAAAAGCCTGCAAATCGTATAGTGAAGATTCCGAAAACAGGAGGCATATTACCGCTTATTCCAATTTTTGCTGGATTGTCTGCACTGGGTGCACTTTCTGGAGGCGCTGCTGGAATTGCAAAGGCTGTCAACGATGCTAGAGCTGCTAAACAGCAACTGCAAGAATCTCAACGTCACAATAAAATGATGGAAGCTGTTGCTCTTGGAAAAGGGATATTTCTTAAACCTTATAAAACAGGAATGGGACTTTACTTAAATCCATATCCCAAATAACAAATCCGTTAGTTATAAAATGTCAACAAGAAGAAAAAGAAGATTATCAATTAAAATTCCCAATGATCATCCACTGACAAATATTGAACTGCAGAGGTATGCTAAACGTTTAAGAATACCGTATTTCAGAGGGGTTTTCATGCGTGATAAGCTACCAAAGACAATAAGAACCAACGAACGAGGTGTTATTAACTTAGATACATTTTCAGGATTAGGTACACATTGGACGGCGTACAAGAAAAAGGGTCATTTAGTGACATATTTCGATACATATGGAAATTTAGAGCCTCCACTTGAAGCAATTTTATATTTTAATTCTGGAGGACCTTGTAGAATACTATTCAATTATAATGTTTTCCAAAAGTTTAATACTGTGAACTGTGGTCAACTGTGTTTACGTTTTCTCATTGGTGAATAAATATTGTGTGATGTGAATGTGTTTATTCATTTGTTTTACGACCATCTATCAGGTTATATCTGAAATATGTATACATTTACCTTATCAGGCAGAGAGTCTGTGTTGTCAGCTAAAATTTACCCCCCAATTGTTTTAGATAACAGCAAAACGTATGCAGTAGGTCTGATCGATTTTGTAACATTTAATACAATACCCAATGTAGATAAGACTAATAATAAGTTTCATATTGGTAATCAAGTTATAGAATTTCCTGAAGGCAGTTATGAGATACAAGACATCATTAATCATATAGAACATCAGATCAATGTGCAGAAAATTGAACAGGAGCAAAAAAAACAACAAAAACAATTAAAACAAAATGTGATTGTAAAAACAGATGATAAAAAAGATGATGATTATCTTTACATGAGAATGAATTTTAACACATTACATTTTGAAATAAAAAGTAATAGAATTATAGATTTTACGAAAAATGACACTATAGGTGCAATGTTTGGATTTAAGAAGAAACAGCTTGTACCAAACAAATTACATGTCTCAGACCATCCTATGAACATTACTAAGGTTAACGCAATATGTGTTGAATGTAACTTAGTAAGAAATTCATTCAGAAATGATCGTGCTGATCATATGTTATATATGTTCTATCCTGACGTGCCGAGTGGATACCGCATTATAGAGAAAGTGTGGAATGTAATTTATCTTCCTGTGAATACTAACTACATCGATGAAATTTTACTTAAAGTAGTAGATCAAGATGGAAATCTGGTTAATTTCAAAGAAGAAGTCATCACGATAAGAGTACACTTGAAGGAACTATAAAATATGGTATTTGTATATAATATTAGAGTGCTGCCATCAGGCTCCAGTCACAGTGTTCATATAAAAAACGATACGCATGCAGATGAAAGTGTCAGTAGCAGGCAATCACGGAAAGAACTAACACCTGAAAATAGTCAGTTCCTTCAGCTGCTCGGTTTTAAGATTACCAAAAAAAGTGAATCACCATCAACGAAAAAACAAACAAACAAAAAAGAACAGTAGATTTTTACGTATAAAATTATCAATTTATTATAACATCCGAAAGTTGCTGATCCGCTTTAGGTGTAACTGTGTGATATAGATAGAAGAAGGAAAATGAGTTTTAATATTCTTAATGTTGGTGAGCATGTGCTAACAGATAATTCCATTACCAATTGTGAGATGCATAGCCATCCACCGTACGCAAATACAACATTCAATAATTCTGATGAAATAAGAATTCCCATACAAACGCAAGACATATACACATTACCGTGTAATAGTACACTGTATATTGAAGGAAAGCTGGTTGGTCAAAAGGATAAAAAATTCTCACAAACTTTGAACACGATAAACAATTTTGTAGCCTATCTATTCGAAGAAATTCGATATGAAATTGCAGGAATAGTTGTAGACAGAGTACGAAATCCTGGGATAACATCAACACTTAAAGGATTAGTGTCGTTTACAGAAAATGAAGCTAACAGTTATTTGTATGCAGGTTGGAATAATAAGGAAAATCCTGTTATACATAATATTAATGGCAACTTCAGCGTAAATGTTCCACTAAAAAATTTAATGGGATTTTTTGAAGACTTTAAAAAAATATTAATCAATATTAGACAAGAATTGGTGTTGATAAGAAGCGCTAATGATGTAAATGCAATTGTGTCAACTGTAGCAGATGAAAAGCCTCATTTAGAAATTTATCGTATATTATGGCGAATTCCGCACGTCCAGGTAGCCGATTCAGAAAAGCTGCATTTGTTAAGGTACATAGAGAAGGGAAGAGATCTGGAATTGGCCTTTAGAAGCTGGGAGCTACACGAGTATCCACTACTACAACAAACATCCAAACATACGTGGAACGTTAAGGCAACGAATCAACTGGAAAAACCTCGATTTGTTATTGTTGCATTTCAGACTAATCGAAAAAATAATTCTCAAAAAAATATGAGTGAATTCGATCATTGTAATTTAAGTAATATCAAATTATTTTTAAATTCTGAAATATATCCCTATGACAGTATATCTTTCAACATAGCTAAAAATTATACAACTATTTTGTATGAAATGTATGCACATTTCCAACAATCGTATTATTATAAAAATAGCAGTGAACCGTGTCAAGACCTTACAAGTTTCAGAGAAAAAACACCGCTTTATGTTATTGATTGCAGCAGACAAAATGAAAGTTTAAAGTCTGGTTCTGTTGATATCAGATTGGAATTTGAAACGACCGAGAGTATAGCAGCAAACACTACTGCATATTGTCTTATATTACACGATCGATTCGTGAAATATAATCCATTAAGTAGTACAGTTACAATTTCTTAAAATGAAAAAGGTACGTTTCAATGAAAATAAAAACGTAGTTCATTATATTGTTGTTTGGAAGTATGCGTATAAATGCTCAAGAAGTAAATATTGGGAAAATTTTGTTGTTGATAGGATGCACTTTAAACGTAAAATTGAACAATTGTCACAAATTATTGAACCTATTTTGGATGTTAATCATAGAAAAACAATGTATGCTCAAAGATTTAGGTTAGAGTAAAAATTATAATGTATTATTATAATATGAGATAAAAAAATAAAAAATCGCACCTGTTTTTTTTTGTTGTTTATTCCTTTTCCCTCCTTTTCATCTTATTGCTCGGTGGTTGACTGTGATGGTGCTGGTGATGTTGGTGGTGGTAAGATTTCCAGCCCTACTTCTAGTAAGGATGATAGCAAATCGGATTTTATTGGAGGTGTTTGAGTTGGATTAGAAGGAATTATCTTTG
This sequence comes from Callosobruchus maculatus, assembly GCA_951848785.1. Lineage (NCBI taxonomy): Eukaryota > Metazoa > Arthropoda > Insecta > Coleoptera > Chrysomelidae > Callosobruchus > Callosobruchus maculatus. The sequence continues at coordinate 13,599 of CATOUR010000402.1, forward strand.
TTGGTGAATTTTTTCTTTTCTTTTTTTGTCCTCCTCCTTCACCGCTTCCTCCCCCTCGTTTTCCTCCTGGAGCTGCTGGTGCTGCGGTGGACGTTGCTACTAAATCGGTAGTTGGTGCTGCTACTGCGACTGTTGGTGACGATTTATTTGCAACATTTAACAATCGACATATTTCTTCACTGTCATAACTGCACAGATCATCATCTTCGTCTTCTTCGTTGTCGTCATTATCATCATCATCATCATCGTCACTACTACTGCTATAAATATTTTTAACATTTTCACCAGAAGGTGGTAGCTCCAGGTATCGTTTTTTCCGTTTAATATCAGAAGACTCGGGAATCGCTGCAGACGATTCGATTCTGTTTCTTTCCATATCTTCTAGTTCTTCACTAAGCAGATTAAATTTATATCGCTTAACTACACTCTCTAAGATTTTAAACTCTTCTTCTTTATCAATTTTTGCTCGCATGTACTTTACAGGCAAATTACCAAATTTTCTTTTCAGAGTTTTACCCCTTGGTGAATATGTTAGAGATATATAAATTTTATCACCACGAGCTACCATTTCACGTACCCCATATCTAAAAAAATAAAGGAAAAAAAAATGATATAGCTGACATAAAGAAATTAAAAAGTTTATGTACTCACTGAAATAACTGCTTCATTACAACCGCTGCATATTTTATGGGGAAGTTTTTCTTATCTTCAGTAAAAACAACAATTGTGGATGGTACAGTGGCCATTGTTGTTTAAACACGGTGCTGTTCGTTAGACGGCTCACATAAAACTGAAATGAAGTTCCTGAACAGCTATTTTCTTTATACGAGCTGTAATTAGTCTAATAATGTGACAGGAAATTTGTTGTTGCGCTGAATAATTACATATATGTTAAGTGATTCCTCGTGTCGGTTTTTTTCACTGATAATTCAGTATAATTTATGATGATGTCAATAACAAGAATCCTTGAATGCACGCGCATAAAAAAAATACATTCAAGGTAAAATGCTGCCTCGTGTCTGTTTTATCAGTAATTTTAGTATAATTAAGCGCTATTTAACACAATGCAAAAATGTCACGTGTCGTATTTCGTATCGATAATTTTTAGCATAATTGCTCGTCATTATCTATAGGTAAATGATAAAGTTTTTTTACATTTTTTACTGTGCAATTAACATAAAAATACCACTTAGCATATATTCTACGATTAGTCTGAGTGGTGGAAAATAATTATAGTATAAAAGACTGACTACTCACACTTACGGTTATTAGTTTGTTCTAGCTCAGCAGTGCAGTAGATCCGTGAATCAACCACCAAGATGAGTCAACAAACACAACCAAATGTTGATGAAATCTCATCACAAGCTGTTAAAAAGGTACAGGTGGTTAGTAGAATTGTTAAGTCAAGGGGTGGTATTTTGAAATGTATTACCTTTATTCGTAAAAATATTGTTTTGCTTAATAAATGTATAAAATATAAACTTGGGTGTATAAAAAATTTTTCTAAGATAGAATCGAATGTCAGTATTTTGAAAAGTTATTTAGAAAATTTACAAACAAAGCTTGATAGAACGAAAAATAAACGCTACCTTGTTTGGCAAAACACTCAGACATGTTTCAAAAATCGAATTAGATCCGGAGTTATTGTAAATTTGCAATATAAAGATCCAAAATTGTTTCTTAAAAATGCATTCAAAAGTTTTTCCATTCAAGTTAGAAAGCAGCTCAAAAAATCTCAGATAAAAGTGAATGCTGCATTTTGTGGAGAATTTATAAAACCGCAGACTGCTGAAACCTCGCTAAAACATTTAACTACTAACAATCAAATTATAGATTATAACACTGACCTAAAGAACTGGTATAAAATAAATATTATTGAAAAAATTTTAAAAAAATTTGATGATTTTCAAGAAAAAGACTCTGGATGGGCATTGTTACGCATACTCCATCTTAAAGTTAACATAAATCAATATACTCCCATTAATATAGGCACATCAACATATATTGAGGTTCCTGAATTCATAAAGAAATCTAAAAGTGTTATTAACATCAAAAATAATGATTCCTATTGCTTTTTATGGTCAGTCGTATGCAGTTTATACTACAATAACCCAGAAGATTTAATACAAAGAATGCGGTCCATTGATACCTACAACATCAGTGATATAAAAAAAGTTCAAAAGAGGCTTTCAACAAATAGTAAGGTAAACTGTTCTGCATGTCATGTGTATCCCCATTTCAGTAGAGTATTACGGTATGATGGTATAGAATTTCCTATGAGTTTGAAAGATGTATCGAAATTTGAATTGATGAACAAAATAGCTGTAAATATTTTTACTGTACAAAACAAGGAAATATTACCATTATTGATCAGCAAAACAGAATTTTCTTGTAAAGTCAATTTACTAATGCTTTCAACTCATACGAATATTGAGAGAGACACTTTAGATGAAGTCATTAGTAGTGATGATCGTAGTGGTTTAAATCTAAAAGGATCAATTTTTCATTATGCTTGTATTAGAAATTTATCTCGCTTGCTTTTTAAACAATTAGGAAATGTTAGAAACAAAAAATGGATTTGTGAACGCTGTCTGAATCATTTTAGTAGTGATATTTATTTACAACGGCATCTGGAAGATTGTAGGAATTTGAGCGAAACCAAAGTTATTCTACCAAATAAAGAAAATAGCATATTGAAATTTAAAAACTTTCAGTGTAAAATTCCAGTGCCATTCGTTATATATGCCGATTTGGAGAGCGTTCTCACATCATATAATGATAAAGATCAATCTGAAGGTAAAATGCAAAAGTATCAGAAACATGAAGCATTTAGTATTGCATACTACCTGAAATGTTCATATGATGACTCACTGTCAAAATTCGAAAGCTACACCGGTCGTGACTGTCAGGTGTGGTTTGTAAAACAATTGGAAACTATTGCTAGGGATTTAAATTCAATACGAAAAAAAACTTGTAAATCTATAGAAATGTCAGATGATGATGAAAAAGATTTTGCTAATGCTTCAACGTGTCACCTTTGCTCAAAGTCTTTTACAATCCATGAAATAAAAGTCAAAGATCATTGTCATTTTACTGGAAAATATAGAGGTGCTGCTCATCAAACGTGTAATTTACAAGTTAAAGATAATGGTAAATTAACTATACCGGTAGTTTTTCATAATTTGTCTAATTATGATAGTTTCTTTCTCGTCAAAGGGATCTGTACTAGGGTGAAAGGAAAAATCAGCTTATTACCTCTCAATAAGGAAAAATTTATATCATTCACAAAACACATCGATGACACCAAAATAGATTATAGATTTATTGATTCATTTAGATTCATGGCTGACAAATTGGAAAAGCTATCATCGTATCTAGATAATGAGCAAAAAACTATAAGCAAAAAATTTCAGACAGACGATACAAAATTTAAGTTGGTTACCAGAAAGGGTGTTTTTCCGTATGAGTATCTAGACAATTGGGAAAAATTAAAAGATACCCATTTACCACCAATAGAGGCATTTTATAGTAGTATTTCTAATGCTGGTATATCTATCGAAGAGTATAGGCATGCTTGTAACGTTTGGGATACGTTCAATATAAAAAGTTTGGCTGAATATGCTGAACTCTATCTTAAAACTGACGTTCTTCTTCTGGCTGATATTTTCGAAAATTTCCGATCAATGTGCATGAAAACTTACGGTTTAGATAGTCTTCATTATTACACACTTCCTGGTCTAGCATTTGATGCAATGTTAAAAATAACCGATGTGAAATTGGAATTATTAACAGATATTAATATGGCACTGTTCATTGAGAAGGGTATTCGTGGTGGATTATCTCAATGTAGTAATAGATACGGTGAAGCAAACAACAAGTATATGGGTGAAAATTTCAACCCTGATTTACCTACGTCTTATCTAATGTATTTCGATATAAATACCTTGTACGGTCGGGGGATGTGCGCACCCTTACCGTATGCGAATTTTGAATGGGTATCTGAGATCAATATATATAGTGAAAATATAATCAATTGTCCTGATGATAGTGATTATGGGTATATACTGGAAGTCGATTTAGAATACCCAAACGAACTATTTGATACTCATAAAGATTTACCTTTGCTTCCTGAACGCATGGTGCCACCTATATCAGAACAGAACGTTTCGAAGTTAATGGCCACCTTATATAATAAAAAAAAATATGTAGTGCATTATAAAAGTCTCCAACAAGCACTTAAACTGGGGGTACGGCTCACCAAAATTCATCGTTGCTTAAAGTTCAAACAATCAGCATGGCTAGAAAAATATGTCTCTCTCAATATCGAATTACGTAAGCGTAGTATGAATGAATTTGATAAAAACTTATTCAAAATTTTCATAAACGCAGTGTTTGGTAAGACAATGGAAAATGTTAGAAAATACAGAGATGTTCGAATAGTAACAAGATGGTCAGGTCGTTACGGTGCAAATTATTATATTTCTCAACCAAACTTCCACAGCTGTATGATTTTAGCTGAAGATGTCGTTATCATTGAAATGCAACGCTTAAAGGTTAACTTTTGTAAACCAATATATGTTGGTATGTCAATATTAGATATATCTAAGACTATTTTATATGATTTTCATTATAATTATATAAAACCAAAATTCCAAAATCAAGCTAAACTTTTATATACGGACACTGACAGCTTAATTTATCACTTTTTTGTTGATGACATTTATGCTCACATCAAAACGGATATACACAAATTCGATACATCTGACTATCAACCAAATAACGTATATGGTATTCCTCAAATGAACAAAAAGGTGCTAGGGCTCATGAAAGATGAAAATGCTGGTAAAATTATGACTCATTTCATTGGATTGAGGTCAAAAATGTATACATTCAAGATTTTGTCTGATGAAAAAAGTAGTGATGTTATTAGTAGTAGAGGAGAAAATTACATATCATTTAAAAAAGCTAAAGGTATACAAAAATCTACGTTGAAAGATATTACTTTTGAAGATTACCATAAATGTCTCTTTCAAAATATACAAGTTGAAGTACAACAACATATAATAATCGCGCAGAAACATCAAGTTTATACAGCAGTACAAAACAAAATTGCTCTTAGCCCATACGATGATAAACGGATAGTTAATTACATTTATACAGACACACTTCCATGGGGTTATATAACATAAAAAAAATATCACCTTATTGTCTTTAACTGATTCTACAACAAACATACACCTCACCCTATTTAATGAGCAGCACAATGACAGAAATGATGGTGTGTATGTGTGTGTGTGTGTTTATGTACTGCATTTGCTGTGACATCGTGTGCGTGAATAATCGTGGACTGTGACCTCTGCCTTAGCTGTGGCATCTTACACCCCGATGTCACAGCAATACATGCGATAACTCTCTTAATTTATCATTTAAATCCATCCTTTCTACTGTTTCGGGACGACCATTTGGCAACGCCGCCGATGAGTTCATCGACGTTGGTCTACGCTCAGTGCTTAATGTTTTCCTCGATTGTGTATGTGATGTCACAATTCGGTTTGTAGCACACAGGTTTCATCCTGAATTGTAACATCATTTATAAAGTCTGTTCTGAAGCGCCCTCTACAGAATACACATTTCACTATGAGCGTAAAAGTGTGTAAACGTATCTTTTGCTATCAGCATCACTTTGGTACCCAAGGGAGGAGCATTGGAGAAGAGCGCGTATTTCAGCCAAAGATAGGTAAACGGTCTTACTTTTAGCAGCGATAGTAATAATAGTAACGATAATCCCTTATTTTAGCGTTTTTATTTTTTTTCACATGGGCGCTGATTGTTATTGATGTTGTTGGTTCTGTGTCAAATATAGAGTGTGAGTGACTATGAAATGAAATCTTCGAAGCTCATCTTCGGGTTGAGTTGCTCAAATTCTCTAACTTGCGTACCCGTATTATCTCCAGCAAATGGAGCCAATCTGTTGAAGTGCACGACATTGGGTTTTCCACCGTTGGCATTCTTTGTCCTCCATTGGTTTCAGGATTCCATCCTCCATCACCAGAGTGTCCCACTGAGCCCAGTAGGACTTGACGGTGGGCGAATAAAGTGAAACTTTAGGTGAAGAACTTGGTCGTTGGTCCTCCCTCTTCCACTCGATGATTGATCATTTTCAGGCGCCTCCTCTTGGTCTTTCTGGGGTTCGATAGGCTGCCAGATATCATCCACCACGGTGGTTCTTCTTGTCATGGCGTCTTTCATCTGCTACCCAACGTAAGCCATACGAGCAGTTCTTCCTCCGGCCTTCTGGACGCGGGTTGAGGATTGCCTCTTGTCTTCGACCCGACATAGTTTTTCCGGTTTCGACAGTGGCTTCTTCTCTAACTTGCAGCAGCTAACATAACCCAGCTCGCCGCAATTCCTGAATCGGATCTCTCTTTCCTCCTTGGGACGAGCCTCGATAATTACCCGCCGCAGTTCCTCAGCTAGGGACAGCACTTCTGTCTCACCTTCACATTCCGGAACTCGAGCCTGGCAGTGGTAGGTTTTTTTCACAACCTACAGCCTCATATTCTAAATCTCTGGCTAGTGCGACCACCAGACGTTCCGAATGTGACAGAGCTACAGCTTGACGCATTTCGCCATCACGCTGGCCGCCCACTAATGCCCTACACAGCTAGTCGCTCCATTAGATGCTGGAGCCGTCGCGTCGGATATATCAGTTGAACAAGGCAGGCTACATCTGCTTCAAATTCTTGCAACGTCTCGTTTAATCGTTGGGAGCGATTCTTCAGCTGAGCGTGGAAGACGTAACCGAATCTGACTTGACCAAATCTCATGTCCAGATGTCTGACTAGCTGTACGTAGTCCCCTCGTTCTGTCAGTGATAGCGCCTGAAGCACATCTGTAGCTTCGCCTCTCAGTGCTGTCGCCTTTTCACCAGATCACCAACCATTAGTGTTTGCGGCCGCTTCGAATTAGTGGAGGTAACTCTGCCAGGACGTGTTACCATCATACTGAGGAAGTTCTAATCTCAGCTTGCTCGAATCTCCTGCCTTCAGATCACTTAGTGTGATTACGCTTGCAGACTGAAGCTGCATTCGCAGGATGTTGTCTCGCAGATCTTCTTTTTGTTTCTCCAGTATCGATTCTAAGATGTCGATTCTGGCTCCAATCCTTTCTTCGATTGTTCTTTGCTACAGCAGTAATCTGTTTGGAGCTTGCTTCGTTTTTTGATTGGAGCTGTTTGGCGCACTCGAATTCAGGTGATTCGAATATGAAGGTATCTGGATCCTCGCCCCCTTCCATCATTATATGCCGAAGTCGATCCTGGAGAACGGCCTGCAACCTACTGCTATCAGCACCACGTTCGTCGAGCTCTCGAATTTTGCCATTGTGACAGTTGCCCAAACAATCAGTCTACCCCACACCTGACACCACTGTTACAAGTCTTTGAGTTGATTGGGCAGGAAGACACTTGGTACGGATTAAACTATTTATTTACACTAACTTTATACACTGGTATGCCTACGCTAAACCTGTCACCTTTCAGTCTAATTTATTTACAGTCACTATACTAATTTATGCTTGTCCCTCACTCTACTTTTTTATTTCACTGACCATTTATTTTACGCACGCGACTGGTAGACCACTGATTGCGACTCGCTGCTTAACTCTGCTGTCCGGTTGCGCTGCTCCTTCTTGTATAATGCCTGTCGCCCGCTCTCGAACGTTCTCTCCGGGTTCTCGACGCTGGCGGCCACAGCAAGCAGGTTTCTGGAAGTCGGCCCATTTTTGCGAATTCAATCGCTCGAGCGACTAACGCGAGATGGCGGACAGGGCCGAACTGGCACAATATCTTTATTTACTCTGCAGCAATTAGTTGTGAGATGCTAAAGCAGGTCATGTCATTACAACTTTGCTAGGTAACAACTTTATTATTTTCAGGATAAAGAGATAAAGATGTTAATAGCCGAGTTGTCCTAGTTGTTCGATACCCTAGTCAATAAAGTGTCTCCAAACAAAGTTTGTTTTGACCGTTTGTTTTCTGTTGTATGTTGTACGGTTTTTAAATAAAGCTTTACTTTATTTCTGGTTGATATTTGCTAGAATCCGAATTTCATTGCTCCATCTCTAATGATATAAAATTTACAAAAATAAACAAGTGGTTATTGTCTGAAGTCATATTATTAACACAGTTTTATGCAGCTCGTTATACACACTTCAATTCCGTATTTGTTGTGGCATCCCTTTAAAGATGTCACAACAAATACAGAAGCAGAAAGTTACACACGTGAATTTTATAGTTGCTGTGACATCGATGTCACAAGTCAGGTCCTTGCATGCGAACACAGCTACCTAACCACGGAGTGTAAAAAGAAACGGGAAAGAGTCACGTGATGATAAAATTTTTCTCTCTCTAACAGTCGGTATGTTTTGGATGAGGCCACAATTGAGGATAATTCATGGATGTCACAGCAAATACGAGCACCTGTATAGGTGTGTGTTTGTGTGTAAGTTAAATTGTTCACGGAAAAAAACCTTACCATTACCTATATTTCGATTTTTTTTTTGTTTTGTTTTAGCTGAAACAACGCTGGACTAATGTCTTTACTGACAAAGACAGATTCAAAAATAACAGTGACTGCAACAACAACAACCACAAAGTGAAAAGACTCCGTCAACAGTACATAGGAACACAATGGTGTGACATTTGCCAAATGTACTTTTGTTTCTGTAGCAAATCAATCTACAATCATCATACGGATTACCATCCTGTTACTACTACTACTACTGTAACACCAACAACTACTACAATTACCAGTACTATTTCACACACCGAAACAGACGATCTATTATTTAATGAAAGTATTGTTGATGTACCAATAACTCCACACACAAATACCAACAACAACAGCTGACCGTACTATGAGTTGTAATTTTTTTTGTTCGTCTAAATTTTGCTTATTCTTAACAACAAACAACATTTTCAGATTAAAGTGGAACCCATGGAGTTCGACTATATCGTAGATGAACGGGTAGTCATAAATGATGCTACTTTATACGAGGTGGAGGAAGCTGACGCGACGGCAGCGGCTGTTGTTGGTACAACATCACCCGAGGATCAGGAAGAACAGCAGCAGCAGCCGCAAGCAGTTGAGAAGGCGAAAGATATTACTCAACCGCAGCGGCAGCGGCTATACTCCTCTGACATCGCTGCAGAGATTGATCGTGTCATTTTTGGTAATTGTTGTCCTGCAACCGCTAACGATAACCAGGAAGCTGATGACAAGGAGAAGGAAGAAGAGGAGACTGGGCGCTGAAGCCGCTGCATCAACATCCACACCAAAAGAAATAAGATGAGGGGTGGTTTGTATTATACTATTAGTAATCCCTGTATTGCCTGTATTGTTATCTATGGTGTTGTTTTTGTTGCTGTTTATTACTGGGTATAGAGTAAATAAATATTGTTTTGGAAGGTCTAATAAATACTTTGTTGGAGAAGAGTGTCTTATTGTGTATACCACACACACACACACACACACACACACACACATACACACCCCCCCGCACATATATCCATACACACATAAGCACTCTAACAATATTAGTATTTAAGTAAGCTATATATCCATTATTTAGCATTACTATTAAAGTTCTCGTCTAGTATATATATATATAATTAAAAATGCGAATCGTCAAACAAGAAACTACCCTAGAAATTGAACGAAATACATTTAACGATAAATCATTCAACAGACATGGTGTGTTGTTTCCTTCAACAATACGCTGTATTATAGTAGGACCTTCTAATTGTGGAAAAACGAACCTTATGATTAATTTGGTTGAACATGAAAACGGTTTAAAATTTGAAAATATTTATATATACTCAAAGTCCCTATACCAACCGAAATACGTATATTTAGCAGAATTATTAAAACCGATACAAGGAATTGAATATTTCCCATTTAATGCCAGTGAAAACATTCTTCATCCTTCAGAAGCAAAACCAAATTCTATTTTTATATTTGACGATATATTATGTACAAATCAGGATGTTATAAGAGAATATTTCAGCATGGGTCGTCACAACAGTATAGATTCCTTTTATTTATGTCAAACTTATGCAAAAATCCCTAAACATTTAATCAGAGATAATGCTAATGTTTTGATTGTTTTCAAGCAGGATGACTTAAACTTGAAACATATTTATAATGATCATGTCGGTACTGATATACAGTCATTTGATGAATTTAAAAGAATATGTGCCGTTTGCTGGACAGATCCGTACGATTTTCTAACGATATTCAAAGACTGTAACATTGATAATGGTAGATATAGAAAAGGTATAGATCATTTTATTTATATTTAACGATTTCGATCTCATTCAACCATAACAGATCAATCGCTGTCCAACATCTGATCGTAACCTGATCAATATCTGTTCGACAAAACCGCATTAATATTGGATAGAACGAACATGATAAAAAAATTAACTGAAAAAGATCTGAAAAAACTATTAATATTAAAACGTAATAATATACGAGCTAAATTGAGACAATTAAAATATGGTGAAATGCTACAAGAAACCCTATACAATCCTATCACTAAGCATTTAAAAAATATTGAAACTAAACTTCAAAATCCAAACAGTAGTGTTGGCATGACTACTAGTACTACGACTGCCAGCACACGTACAGTACCAGAAGATTTAAAATCTCAACAACACGAAACAAAACGAGAAGATGGTAGTGCTGATAGTGATACAGTATGGAGTACCCCTAATTTTCCACATAAAAGAAGATTATCATTCAAATCAACTACAAAAAGAAAGTTATCTACTCGTAATAATTACGAAGACGATGACAATAATGATGAACCTAGTAGTTTAAAAAGATCAATTATAGCCGATATAAATTCTGACTATGAAGACAATGAATCTGAATATAATTATAATATTGCTACTAACAACAGCGAAAAAAATAGATTTGATGACATTGCAGAAAAATCGTTTACTGAATATTTGGAACAATATGATGTATTACCCAGAAAATACATAAGTGACATGTATAATGATACTACTAATAAGGAATTCGATCATAAATATGGTATACGACTTGATAAAGATATTGAAAAGTTCATGATTGGTGATTCTCAACTACAATTCGTAGACGCTGATGTTTATGTCAAAGGTAAACGATATAAGGGTACTCACGGTTTATATGAATTGTTATTCAAAAAAAGACCCAACGGAAATATATTTAATGCCGAAGACCTTAAAAATTACAGGCAGATCGTAACCAGGACTCACGCAAATAAACGCTACTACAGATCTAATACTCAAGTCGATGGAAGTAAATTGAAAAAGTATAAAGAACTCATAGCACCCTCTACATCGAAAGGTTATGGGCTACTATCCAGTGATAATAGCAATTTGATATCAATGGAATTTACTGGTAATAAAAAGGATTATATATATTTTGATGATATTAACGAAATTGTAAATCGCTTACGCCTTCTGGTAGCGTCACGAGCTGCAGGTCATACGTCGCATATTAACGAGATAAATTCAATAATAGAAGAGCTAAAAGAAGGTAATTATATTGAATAAGAATGTCAAAAAAATTTGCAACCAACGCTAAACGGCAAGTTGTTGAAGAAATACATAAGCAAGCACGAAAAAATTTCCCACGAAGGAAAACAATTATAAAGTCCCTAAATGATCTCTTTCAAGCCGATCTCGTAGAAATGATACCATATTCAAAAGAAAATAAGGGATACAAATATATACTAGTTGTAATTAATTGCTTTTCTAAATTCTTATGGGCACTACCGTTGAAAAATAAAACAGGTAAAGAAGTTTCAAAAGCTATGAAAACTGTATTAAAAGAACAAACACCGAGAAATCTACAAACTGATGCGGGACTAGAATTTTTCAATAAAAACTTCAAGGATCTAATGAAACAATATAATATTAATCATTATAATGTCTTCACTGAAAAAAAGGCAGCAATTGTAGAAAGAGTCAATAGAACAATAAAAAGTATCATGTGGAAAGAGTTCAGTTTACAAGGTAATTATAAATGGTTGAATATTCTACCTAAAATTGTTAAACAATATAACAATAAAAAACACCGAACTATACAAATGAAACCTGCAGATGTCACAAAGAAAGATGAAAAACGATTATTATCTACTGTATATAATCGCATAAAAATTGTAGACTTAAAATCAAAATTGAAAGTTGGTGATCATGTACGTATTTCTAAGGTGAGAGGCATCTTTGATAAAAAATATCAACCAAATTGGTCAACGGAAATTTTCACAATTCATAAAATAAAGCTGACTAATCCCATTACATACTTATTGAAAGACAAAAATGATCAAAATATTTCTGGAATCTTCTACAGTCAACAATTGCAAAAAGTTAAATATCCAGATGTCTATCTAGTAGAGAAGGTATTAAAGACCAAAGGAGATCAAATATTAGTTCGGTGGTTAGGATTCAGCGGCCCTTCAAAAGACAGCTGGATAAATAAAAAGGACATAGTTTAACATAAATCAGATCAGTACACTAGAAGATCTGCCATAAGTAACACACACCCTACATACACTTGGTAATCATAACCAAATAAAATGTTTATAATTGATATTCAAGGATTTACCAATGGCTGCAACTTCATTTGCAAAGAAATTGCAATTATGAATACTGTAACAGGTTACTGGCAGCATAAGTTAATACAAATACCTTGTGTATTTGATATGCTAAGTAATTCCAAGCAAGCGCACATAAACTGGACCGTACAGAACTTGCATGGACTGCCGTGGGATCTTATGTCTCCTTCAGCTGAAGACTTTTTATATTATGAACAAATAACAACATTCATCAAGGACTTTGTACAAGATGCTCCAATTTTCGTCAAAGGGCACCAAAAGAAGCAATGGTTGGAGAGAATTATCACTAATCACATCACCGATCTGTATGATGCAGGATGTCCGAACCTCGCTACTCTCAAAAAGACATTCAAATACAGACACTGTTTTAAGCATTTGTATAACAATTTAACTTGTGCATTAGAAAACGTACATTTACTATATAATTGGAAACTGATTACTAATTTAGATGGTTGCAATGAATAAACAAAAATATACAGTGTTAGTGTGTTTTATTTTTTACCATTTTCTACCTTGAAACCATTCTGACACTTTCTGTTGCCTTCTCATGTTGTAACATCTTCATCCAAAAATTGCTCATGTGTCTTATATGATATAGTTACTTCCATACATGTCAATTCTCTGTACAGGTCCTAATTTTTTTCAAAACTCTCATCCAAAAAAAAAAACACTCCCTACCCTGTAAAATGAATAAAAGAATAATATACAGTGTTAGTTATTAATTATCACTATTACTCATTAAAACAAAAAAATGGAGTCAAGTTGATTGACTCAGTACTTCCCACACATAACAGTGATATCATTTTTATTATATTCCCTTTGTATGAAGCTATAATCTGAGATACCGTGCAACTAAGTAATCCTCAAAAAACATAAAACACAAAAAATACTAGTAAATAGTTTCCTAAGTCTCTCCGTTTTATATTTTCAGTTTCTTTTTTTCTTTTTAATTTCCATGTTACTAAATTCAGAACGATCTAAGCAATACTCGTATGTATACATTAGACAATTCTAAGTCCGTGATTTCTGTAATAGTTAAGGCAATGTTCTGATGGCCCTAAAAAAGGTATTATACTAGGTCTTTCTTTTGCATGTCAAAATGGACAGCTTATTATGAATAGAAACAAATGGTTTTAGTAAGTTTTTTACCTTCTCAATCAGCTGCGTTAGCGTTCTCCAGTACCAAGTTTATCATTCCTCTGTCCCAGTCATTAATGATTCCTAAATCCATTCCTTCAATATACTCCATAAACCACCTTGGTACTGGAGACTCACCATGTATCATGCTTAATAATGACAATTCCAGTCCAACGTACTCTCGATCCTCCACACCCCGTATCTCTCTCTCCCGAATATCTTTCCTCGCTCTCTCTAAGTCCTTCTCCACTCGTACTGTATAATTCATGACACCCATTATTTTTTTTATTCTTCCGTTCGTTACCAAATTCAAACACTTACTGAAATCAACTTTTACATTTCAAGCCCAGCTAAAGTTTCCATATAATAATAATTGATTAGTTTGCAATAATTGTTCCCCTTTTTATGTACAAATATATTTTAAGGCTAGTTTACATTAGTATGATTAGTAGTAGAGTTCCTACAATTGCTAATGTGCTCCTGCTATTTATGCCAATGTAAACCAGCCTTTATGTTTTATCTCTATGCCTGCATTTTACTGCGACACTTTATCAATGATGACCCATAATTATACTAAAATGTATGATCAATTAATTTAAGTTGCACTAAAATTACTGAGGCACCTTTACCTTTGCTTTTCCTATCACACGCGCGTGTACATTCAAGGATGCTTATTTAACAACAAACTGTTACAAAGTTATATGTACATGTCTTGTATACAGGGTAATGCTGTACTGTGTGTGTATAGTGTGTTTTAGAGAAGAGTCATGGCAAAGCAAATTCGAATACATTAAGCTAATGGGTACAGGTATTGGGTTTCGCTTTTCTGAAACTATTCATACGTACATGTCTTGTATACAGGTACTGCTGTTATAGGTAGGTACTGTCTTTAGAATAGAGTAACGGCGAGGCGAGGCCAGGCTAGGCTTGTCTCGTCAGACAGATCTCTTCGGCATGACGTCACTTCTTTTGCATTCTTCGGAGTGACCTTGAACTTTGCCCTTCTTCGTCTTCAGCGTCACGTCACCTCCTCGCTCTTCAGCGGTGACCTTGAACGCATGGTACGCGCGCCGGCGGCCGCAAGTCTGACCACCTTCTGGTCATTGTCGTCGTCGACGACGTCGACCAACACTCCGAAAAGACTCACTTCTTCAGATGTGGATGGTAGGGGGGTTACCAACAGTGCAGTACCCCGCTTGATATACTACTAACTGTAAACGGTAGAAAACGACCAAATACGACCGAATAGGGTCAAAGCTAACTCAAAACGACAGAAAGCAAGCAGATAACAGCGGGAGACAGCAGAAAACGACTAAGCACAGTCGAATACAACCAAAATGAGTAGAAAACAGCTGAAAACAACAGAAATCGAGCAGATAACAACTGTAAACGGTAGAAAACGACCAAATACAACCGAATAGGGTCAAAGCTAACTCAAAACGACAGAAAGCAAGCAGATAACAGCGGGAGACAGCAGAAAACGACTAAGCACAGTCGAGTACAACCAAAATGAGTAGAAAACAGCTAAAAACAACAGAAAGCAGGCAGATAACAGCGCTAAACGACAGAAAACGACTAAACACAGCGGAATACAACCGAAAATAACAGAAAACAGCTCTCAAAACAACAGAAAGCAAGCAGATAACGGCTGTAAACGGTAGAAAACGACTGAATACAACCAAATAGAACAGAAAACAGAGCATAACAACAGAAAGAAGGCAGATAAAAGCGCTAAACAATAGAAAACGACTAAATTCAGCCGAATACAACAAGAAAAGAACAGAAACAGCTAAAAACAACAGAAATCGAGCAGATAACAACTGTAAACGATAGAAAACGACCAAATACAACCGAATAGGGCCAAAACTTACTCAAAACGACAGAAAGCAAGCAGATAACAGCGCGAAACAACAGAAAACGACTAAACACAGCCGAATACGTCCGAAAATAACAGAAAACAGCCCTCAAAACAACAGAAAGCAAGCAGATAACGGCTGTAAACGGTAGAAAACGGCCGCATACAACTAAATAGAACAGAAAACAGAGCATAACAACAGAAATCGGGCAGGTAACAGCGCTAGACAATAGAAAACGACTAAATTCAGCCGAATACAACAAGAAAGAACAGAAAATAGCTAAAAACAACAGAAATCGAGCAGATAACAACTGTAAACGTAGAAAACGGCCAAATACAACCGAATAGGGTCAAAACTAACTCAAAACGACAGAAAGCAAGCAGATAACAGCAGGAAACGGCAGAAAACGACTAAACACAGCCGAATACAACCAAAATGAGCAGAAAACAGCTAAAAACAACAGAGAGCAGGCAGATAGCAACTGGAAACGGTAGAAACGGCCAAATCCAACCCAATAGAGTCAACACCCAGCTAAAAAACGACAGAAAGCAAGCAGATAACAGCGGGAAAAAATAGAAAACGAATAAACACAGCCGAATACAACAAAAAAGAGCAGAAAACAGCTAAAAACAAGAGAAAGCGAGCAGATAACGACTGCAAAGGATAGGAGACGTCAAAATACAACCGAATAGAACAACACACAGCGCATAACAGCAGAAAGCAAGCAGATAACAGCGCTAAACAACAAGAAACGACTAAACACAGCGGAATACAACCGAAAATAACATAAAACAGCTCTCAAAACAACAGAAAGCAAGCAGATAACGGCTGTAAACGCTAGAAAGCGACCGAGTACAACCAAATAGAACAGAAAACAGAGCTTAACAACAGAAAGCAGGCAGATAGCAGCGCTAAACGATAGAAAGCGACTAGATTCAGCCGAATACAACAAGAAAAGAACAGAAAACAGCAAAAAACAACAGAAATCAATCAGATAACAACTGTAAACGGTAGAAAACGACCAAATACAACCGAATAGAGTCAAAGCTGACTCAAAACGATAGAAAGCAAGCAGATAACAGCGCTGAGCAACAGAAAACGACTAAACACAGCCGAATACATCCGAAAATAACATCTCAAAACAACAGAAAGCAAGCAGATAAACGGCTGTAAACGGTAGAAAGCGACCGAATACAACCAAATAGAACAGAAAACAGAGCATAACAACAGAAAGAAGGCAGATAAAAGCGCTAAACAATAGAAAACGACTAAATTCAGCCGAATACAACAAGAAAAGAACAGAAAACAGCTAAAAACAACAGAAATCGAGCAGATCACAACTGTAAACGGTAGAAAACGACCAAATACAACCGAATAGGGTCAAAGCTAACTCAAAACGACAGAAAGCAAGCAGATAACAGCGGGAGACAGCAGAAAACGACTAAGCACAGTCCGAATACAACCAAAATGAGTAGAAAACAGCTAAAAACAACAGAAAGCAGGCAGATAACAGCTGTGAACGGTAGAAAATGACAAAATACAACCGAATAGAGCCAAATCCGGCTAAAAACGACAGAAAGTAAGAAGATAACAGCGCTAGACAACAGAAAACGACTAAACACAGCGGAATACAACTGAAAATAACAGAAAACAGCCCTTAGAACAACAGAAAGCAAGCAGATAATGGCTGTAAACGGTAGAAAACGACCGAATACAACCAAATAGAACAGAAGACAGAGCATAACAACAGAAAGCAGGCAGATAGCAGCGCTAAACAATAGAAAATGACTAAATTCAGCCGAATACAACAAGAAAAGAACAGAAAACAGCTAAAAACAACAGAAATCGAGCAGATAACAACTGTAAACGGTAGAAAGCGACCAAATACAACCGAATAGAGCCAAAACTGACTCAAAACGACAGAAAGCAAGCAGATAATAGCGGTAAGCAACAGAAAACGACTAAACACAGCCGAGTACATCCGAAAATAACAGAAAACAGCTCTCAAAACAACAGAAAGCAAGCAGATAACGGCTGTAAACGGTAGAAAACGGCCGCATACAACTAAATAGAACAGAAAACAGAGCATAACAACAGAAAGCGGGCAGGTAACAGCGCCAAACATTAGAAGACGACTAAATTCAGCCGAATACGACAAGAAAAGAACAGAAAATAGCTAAAAACAACAGAAATCAAGCAGATAACAACTGTAAACGGCAGAAAACGGCCAAATGCAACCGAATAGGGTCAAAACTAACTCAAAACGACAGAAAGCAAGCAGATAACAGCGGGAAACAGCAGAAAACGACTAAACACAGCCGAATACAACCAAAATGAGCAGAAAACAGCTAAAAACAACAGAGAGCAGGCAGATAACAACTGGAAACGGTAGAAAACGGCCAAATACAACCCAATAGAGTCAAAACCAGCTAAAAACGACAGAAAGCAAGCAGATAACAGCGGGAAAAAATAGAAAACGAATAAACACAGCCGAATACAACAAAAAAGAGCAGAAGACAGCTAAAAACAAGAGAAAGCGAGCAGATAACGACTGCAAAAGATAGGAGACGTCAAAATACAACCGAATAAAACAAAACACAGCGCATAACAGCAGAATGCAAGCAGATAACAGCGCTAAACAACAGAAAACGACTAAACACAGCCGAATACATCCGAAAATAACAGAAAACAGCTCTCAAAACAACAGAAAGCAAGCAGATAACAGCGGGAAAAGGCAGAAAATGACTAAACACAGCCGAATACAACCAGAATGAGTAGAAGACAGCTAAAAACAACCGAAAGCAGGCAGATAACAGCTGTAAGCGGTAGAAAATTAACAAATACAACCGAATAGAGTCAAACCCAGCTAAAAACGACAGAAAGTAAGCAGATAACAGCGCTAAACAACAGAAAACGGCTAAACACATCCGAATACATCCGAAAATAACAGAAAACAGCCCTCAAGGCAACAGAAAGCAAGCAGATAACGGCTGTAAACGGTAGAAAACGGCCAAATACAACCGAATAGGGTTAAAACTAACTCAAAACGACAGAAAGCAAGCAGATAACAGCGGGAAACGGCAGAAAACGACTAAACACAGCCGAATACAACCAAAATGAGTAGAAAACAGCTAAAAACAACAGAAAGCAGGCAGATAACAGCTGTAAACGGTAGAAAATCGCCAAATACAACCGAATAGAGTCAAATCCAGCTAAAAACGACAGAAAGTAAGAAGATAACAGCGCTAGACAACAGAAAACGACTAAACACAGCGGAATACAACTGAAAATAACAGAAAACAGCTCTCAAAGCAACAGAAAGCAAGCAGATAGCGGCTGTAAACGGTAGAAAACGGCCTCATACAACTAAATAGAACAGAAAATAGAGCATAACAACAGAAATCGGGCAGATAACAGCGCTAAACGATAGAAAACGACTAAGTTCAGCCGAATACAACAAGAAAAGAACAGAAAATAGCTAAAAACAACAGAAATCAAGCAGATAACAACTGTAAACGGTAGAAAACGACCAAATACAACCGAATAGGGTCAAAACTAACTCAAAACGACAGAAAGCAAGCAGATAACAGCGGGAAACAGCAGGAAAACGACTCAACACAGCCGAATACAACCAAAATGAGTAGAAAACAGCTAAAAACAACAGAAAGCAGGCAGATAACCGCTGCAAACGGTAGAAAATGGCCAAATACAACCGAATAGAGCCAAATCCAGCTAAAAACGACAGAAAGTAAGCAGACAACAGCGCTAAACAACAGAAAACGACTAAATACAGCGGAATACAACTGAAAATAACAGAAAACAGCTCTCAACTCAACAGAAAGCAAGCAGATAACGGCTGTAAATGGTAGAAAACGACCGAATACAACCAAGTAGAACAGAAAACAGAGCATGACAGCAGAAAGCAGGCAGATAACAGCGCTAAACAATAGAAAATGACTAAATTCAGCCGAATACAACAAGAAAAGAACAGGAAACAGGTAGAAACAACAGAAATCGAGCAGATAACAACTGTAAACGGTAGAAAACGACCAAATACAACCGAATAGAGCCAAAACTGACTCAAAACGACAGAATGCAAGCAGATAACAGCGGGAAAAGGCAGAAAATGACTAAACACAGCCGAATACAACCAAAATGAGTAGAAAACAGCTAAAAACAACCGAAAGCAGGCAGATAATAGCCGTAAACGGTAGAAAATGAACAAATACAACCGAATAGGGTCAAATCCAGCTAAAAACGACAGAAGGTAAGCAGATAACAGCGCTAAACAACAGAAAACGACTAAACACATCCGAATACATCCGAAAATAACAGAAAACAGCCCTCAAATCAACAGAAAGCAAGCAGATAACGGCTGTAAACGGTAGAAAACGGCCGCATACAACTAAATAGAACAGAAAACAGAGCATAACAACAGAAAGCGGGCAGATAACAGCGCTAAACAATAGAAAACGACTAAATTCAGCCGAATACAACAAGAAAAGAACAGAAAATAGCTAACAACAACAGAAATCAAGCAGATAACAGCGGGAAAAGGCAGAAAATGACTAAACACAGCCGAATACAACCAAAATGAGTAGAAAACAGCTAAAAACAACCGAAAGCAGGCAGATAACAGCTGTAAACGGTAGAAAATGAACAAATACAACCGAATAGAGTCAAACCCAGCTAAAAACGACAGAAAGTAAGCAGATAACAGCGCTAAACAACAGAAAACGACTAAACACATCCGAATACATCCGAAAATAACAGAAAACAGCCCTCAAGGCAACAAAACAGCCCTCAAGGCAACAGAAAGCAAGCAGATAACGGCTGTAAACGGTAGAAAACGGCCAAATACAACCGAATAGGGTTAAAACTAACTCAAAACGACAGAAAGCAAGCAGATAACAGCGGGAAAAGGCAGAAAATGACTAAACACAGCCGAATACAACCAAAATGAGTAGAAAACAGCTAAAAACAACCGAAAGCAGGCAGATAATAGCCGTAAACGGTAGAAAATGAACAAATACAACCGAATAGGGTCAAATCCAGCTAAAAACGACAGAAGGTAAGCAGATAACAGCGCTAAACAACAGAAAACGACTAAACACATCCGAATACATCCGAAAATAACAGAAAACAGCCCTCAAAGCAACAGAAAGCAAGCAGATAACGGCTGTAAACGGTAGAAAACGGCCGCATACAACTAAATAGAACAGAAAACAGAGCATAACAACAGAAAGCGGGCAGATAACAGCGCTAAACAATAGAAAACGACTAAATTCAGCCGAATACAACAAGAAAAGAACAGAAAATAGCTAACAACGACAGAAATCAAGCAGATAACAGCGGGAAAAGGCAGAAAATGACTAAACACAGCCGAATACAACCAAAATGAGTAGAAAACAGCTAAAAACAACCGAAAGCAGGCAGATAACAGCTGTAAACGGTAGAAAGTGAACAAATACAACCGAATAGAGTCAAACCCAGCTAAAAACGACAGAAAGTAAGCAGATAACAGCGCTAAACAACAGAAAACGACTAAACACATCCGAATACATCCGAAAATAACAGAAAACAGCCCTCAAGGCAACAGAAAGCAAGCAGATAACGGCTGTAAACGGTAGAAAACGGCCAAATACAACCGAATAGGGTTAAAACTAACTCAAAACGACAGAAAGCAAGCAGATAACAGCGGGAAACAGCAGAAAACGACTCAACACAGCCGAATACAACCAAAATGAGTAGAAAACAGCTAAAAACAACAGAAAGCAGGCAGATAACAGCTGCAAACGGTAGAAAATGGCCAAATACAACCGAATAGAGCCAAATCCAGCTAAAAACGACAGAAAGTAAGCAGACAACAGCGCTAAACAACAGAAAACGACTAAATACAGCGGAATACAACTGAAAATAACAGAAAACAGCTCTCAACTCAACAGAAAGCAAGCAGATAGCGGCTGTAAACGGTAGAAAACGACCGAATACAACCAAATAGAACAGAAAACAGAGCATAACAGCAGAAAGCAGGCAGATAACAGCGCTAAACAATAGAAAATGACTAAATTCAGCCGAATACAACAAGAAAAGAACAGGAAACAGGTAGAAACAACAGAAATCGAGCAGATAACAACTGTAAACGGTAGAAAACGACCAAATACAACCGAATAGAGCCAAAACTGACTCAAAACGACAGAATGCAAGCAGATAACAGCGCTAAACAACAGAAAACGACTAAACACAGCCGAATACATCCGAAAATAACAGAAAACAGCTCTCAAAACAACAGAAAGCAAGCAGATAACAGCGGGAAAAGGCAGAAAATGACTAAACACAGCCGAATACAACCAAAATGAGTAGAAAACAGCTAAAAACAACCGAGAGCAGGCAGATAACAGCTGTAAACGGTAGAAAATGAACAAATACAACCGAATAGAGTCAAATCCAGCTAAAAACGACAGAAAGTAAGCAGATAACAGCGCTAAACAACAGAAAACGACTAAACACATCCGAATACTTCCGAAAATAACAGAAAACAGCCCTCAAAGCAACAGAAAGCAAGCAGATAACGGCTGTAAACGGTAGAAAACGGCCGCATACAACTAAATAGAACAGAAAACAGAGCATAACAACAGAAAGCGGGCAGATAACAGCGCTAAACAGTAGAAAACGACTAAATTCAGCCGAATGCAACAAGAAAAGAACAGAAAATAGCTAACAACAACAGAAATCAAGCAGATAACAACTGTAAACGGTACAAGACGATCAAATACAACCGAATAGGGTCAAAACTAACTCAAAACGACAGAAAGCAAGCAGATAACAGCGGGAAACAGCAGAAAACGACTAAACACAGGCGAATACAACCAAAATGAGTAGAAAACAGCTAAAAACAACAGAAAGCAGGCAGATAACAGCTGTAAACGGTAGAAAATGACCAAATACAACCGAATAGAGTCAAATACAGCTAAAAACGACAGAAAGTAAGCAGTTAACAGCGCTAAACAACAGAAAACGACTAAACACAGCGGAATACAACTGAAAATATCAGAAAACAGCTCTTAGAACAACAGAAAGCAAGCAGATAACGGCTGTAAACGGTAGAAAACGACTGAATACAACCAAATAGAACAGAAAACAGAGCATAACAACACAAAGAAGGCAGATAAAAGCATTTGTCATTTAACTCCCCCCATCTCTTCTTAAAATACGTTTCATGCTTCTGTCAACCACCAAAACACCAGTCAACCACAAACGCAGAGTCGCAGAACAATCAGACCCACGAACAGGACGAACCCACCACAGAACACGGTTTGAAGTAGAGGTTGCGACGTTGTCGGTGGTACCGTTTTGATCCGCAGCGTTGCCGCGCTTAAAGCGACCTCTACGCCTAACACGGTGTGTCTCGGTTTGTCTCGGTGTGTCTCGGTGTGTCTCGGTCTGTGGGTCTGTCGGTGTGTCTCGGTATGTCTCGGTATGTCTCGGTATGTCCCGGTATGTCTCGGTGTGTCTCGGTATGTCTCGGTATGTCTCGGTATGTCTAGGTATGTCCCGGTATGTCTCGGTATGTCCCGGTATGTCTCGGTATGTCTCGGTATGTCCCGATGTGTCTCGGTGTGTCTCGGTGTGTCTCGGTGTGTCTCGGTGTGTCTCGGTATGTCTCGGTATGCCTCGGTATGTCTCGGTGTGTCTCGGTATGTCTCGGTATGTCTCGGTATGTCTCGGTTAGTCTCGGTATGTCCCGGTATGTATCGGTATGTCCCGGTGTGTCTCGGTGTGTCTCGGTATGTCTCGGTATGTCTCGGTATGTCCCGGTATGTCTCGGTGTGTCTCGGTATGTCTCGGTGTGTCTCGGTGTGTCTCGGTATGTCTCGGTGTGTCTCGGTGTGTCTCGGTATGTCTCGGTGTGTCTCGGTATGTCTCGGTATGTCTCGGTATGTCTCGGTATGTCACGGTATGTCTCGGTACGTCTCGGTATGTCTCGGTATGTCGCGGTATGTCTCGGTATGTCGCGGTATGTCTCGGTATGTCCCGGTATGTCTCGGTGTGTCTCGGTATGTCTCGGTATGTCTCGATATGTCTCGGTATGTCTCGGTATGTCGCGGTATGTCCCGGTATGTCTCGGTGTGTCTCGGTATGTCTCGGTATGTCTCGGTATGTCTCGGTATGTCTCGGTATGTCTCGGTATGTCCCGGTATGTCTCCGTATGTCTCGGTATGTCTCGGTATGTCTCGGTGTGTCTCGGTGTGTCTCGGTATGTCTCGGTATGTCTCGGGATGTCGCGGTATGTCTCGGTATGTCGCGGTATGTCTCGGTATGTCCCGGTATGTCTCGGTATGTCCCGGTGTGTCTCGGTATGTCTCGGTATGTCGGTCTGCCGGTCTGGCGGTCTGTCGGTCTGTCGGTCTGTCGGTCTGTCGGTCTGTCGGTCTGTCTCGGTGTGTCTCGGTGTGTATCGGTGTGTCTCGGTGTGTCTCGGTATGTCTCGGTATGTCTCGGTATGTCTCGGTATGTCTCGGTATGTCTCGGTATGTCTCGGTATGTCTCGGTATGTCTCGGTATGTCGCGGTATGTCTCGGTATGTCCCGGTATGTCTCGGTATGTCCCGGTGTGTCTCGGTGTGTCTCGGTATGTCTCGGTATGTCTCGGTATGTCTCGGTATGTCTCGGTATGTCCCGGTATGTCTCGGTATGTCTCGGTATGTCTCGGTATGTCTCGGTATGTCTCGGTGTGTATCGGTGTGTCTCGGTGTGTCTCGGTGTGTCTCGGTATGTCTCGGTATGTCTCGGTATGTCTCGGTATGTCTCGGTATGTCTCGGTATGTCTCGGTATGTCTCGGTATGTCTCGGTATGTCCCGGTATGTCTCCGTATGTCTCGGTATGTCGCGGTATGTCCCGGTATGTCTCGGTATGTCTCGGTATGTCTCGGTATGTCTCGGTATGTCCCGGTATGTCTCGGTATGTAACTGTATGTCTCGGTGTGTCTCGGTGTGTCTCAGTGTGTCTCGGTATGTCTCGGTATGTCTCGGTATGTCTCGGTACGTCTCGGTATGTCTCGGTATGTCGCGATATGTCTCGGTATGTCGCGGTATGTCTCGGTATGTCCCGGTATGTCTCGGTATGTCCCGGTGTGTCTCGGTGTGTCCCGGTATGTCTCGGTATGTCTCGGTATGTCCCGGTATGTCTCGGTATGTAACTGTATGTCTCGGTGTGTCTCGGTGTGTCTCGGTGTGTCTCGGTGTGTCTCGGTATGTCGCGGTATGTCTCGGTATGTCGCGGTATGTCTCGGTCTGCCGGTCTGGCGGTCTGTCGGTCTGTCGGTCTGTCGGCATTTCGGTCTGTCGGTCTGTCTCGGTGTGTCTCGGTGTGTATCGGTGTGTCTCGGTATGCCTCGGTATGTCTCGGTATGTCTCGGTGTGTCTCGGTATGTCTCGGTATGTCTCGGTATGTCTCGGTATGTCTCGGTATGTCTCGGTATGTCTCGGTATGTCCCGGTATGTCTCCGTATGTCTCGGTATGTCTCGGTATGTCTCGGTGTGTCTCGGTGTGTCTCGGTATGTCTCGGTATGTCTCGGTATGTCTCGGTATGTCTCGGTATGTCTCGGTATGCCTCGGTGTGTCCCGGTATGTCTCGGTGTGTCTCGGTGTGTCTCGGTGTGTCTCGGTATGTCTCCGTATGTCTCGGTGTGTCTCGGTATGTCTCGGTATGTCTCGGTATGTCTCGGTATATGATTTAGCATATATAGTAGGCAGTGTTTACGCAACTTTCAAGCATTGTATAAGATCTGGTTTTCGGAACAAGCCGCTAACTCGCCCATACACAAGAAGGCAGTAAATTCATTTCTATATAAATTTTAAGTAAAAGATTATCCATCTTTTTTGACAAATTACATGAATTACTCATTGAACATCTAATTTTAGCATTTGTCATTTAACTCCCCCCATCTCTTCTTAAAATACGTTTCATGCTTCTGTCAACCACCAAAACACCAGTCAACCACAAACGCAGAGTCGCAGAACAATCAAGACCCACGAACAGGACGAACCCACCACAGAACACGGTTTGAAGTAGAGGTTGCGACGTTGTCGGTGGTACCGTTTTGATCCGCAGCGTTGCCGCGCTTAAAGCGACCTCTACGCCTAACACGGTGTGTCTCGGTTTGTCTCGGTGTGTCTCGGTGTGTCTCGGTCTGTCGGTCTGTCTCGGTGTGTCTCGGTATGTCTCGGTATGTCTCGGTGTGTCTCGGTATGTCTCGATATGTCTCGGTTTGTCTCTGTATGTCTCGGTATGTCTCGGTGTGTCTCGGTGTGTCTCGGTATGTCTCGATATGTTTTGGTATGTCTCGGTATGTCTCGGTATGTCTCGGTATGTCGCGGTGTGTCTCGGTGTGTCTCGGTATGTCTCGGTATGTCTCCGTATGTCTCGGTATGTCTCGGTATGTCTCGGTATGTCTCGGTATGTCTCGGTATGTCGCGGTGTGTCTCGGTGTGTCTCGGTATGTCTCGGTATGTCTCCGTATGTCTCGGTATGTCTCGGTATGTCTCGGTATGTCTCGGTATATCTCGGTATGTCTCGGTATGTCTCGGTATGTCTCGGTATGTCTCGGTAGGTCTCGGTATGTCTCGGTATGTCTCGGTGTGTCCCGGTATGTCTCGGTGTGTCTCGGTGTGTCTCGGTGTGTCTCGGTATGTCTCCGTATGTCTCGGTATGTCTCGGTATGTCTCGGTATGTCTCGGTATGTCTCGGTATGTCTCGGTATGTCTCGGTGTGTCTCGGTATGTCTCCGTATGTCTCGGTATGTCTCGGTATGTCTCGGTAGGTCTCGGTATGTCTCGGTATGTCTCGGTGTGTCCCGGTATGTCTCGGTGTGTCTCGGTGTGTCTCGGTGTGTCTCGGTATGTCTCCGTATGTCTCGGTATGTCTCGGTATGTCTCGGTATGTCTCGGTATGTCTCGGTATGTCTCGGTATGTCTCGGTATATGACTTAGCATATATAGTAGGCAGTGTTTACGCAACTTTCAAGCATTGTATAAGATCTGGTTTTCGGAACAAGCCGCTAACTCGCCCATACACAAGAAGGCAGTAAATTCATTTCTATATAAATTTTAAGTAAAAGATTATCCATCTTTTTTGACAAATTACATGAATTACTCATTGAACTTCTAATTTTAGCATTTGTCATTTAACTCCCCCCATGTCCTCTTAAAATACGTTTCATGCTTCTGTCAACCACCAAAACACCAGTCAAACACAAACGCAGAGTCGCAGAACAATCAGACCCACGAACAGGACGAACCCACCACAGAACACGGTTTGAAGTAGAGGTTGCGACGTTGTCGGTGGTCCCGTTTTGATCCGCAGCGTTGCCGCGCTTAAAGCAACCTCTATGCCTAACACGGTGTGTCTCGGTTTGTCTCGGTGTCTCGGTATGTCTCGGTGTGTCTCGGTGTGTCTCGGTATGTGTCGGTATGTCCCGGTATGTCTCGGTATGTCCCGGTATGTCTCGGTGTGTCCCGGTGTGTCTCGGTGTGTCTCGGTATGTCTCGGTATGTCTCGGTATGTCTCGGTATGTCCCGGTATGTCTCGGTATGTCCCGGTATGTCTCGGTATGTCTCGGTATGTCCCGGTATGTCTCGGTATGTCTCGGTATGTCTCGGTATGTCTCGGTATGTCTCGGTATGTCTCGGTATGTCCCGGTATGTCTCGGTATGTCCCGGTGTGTCTCGGTATGTCTCGGTATGTCTCGGTATGTCTGGGTATGTCTCAGTATGTCTCGGTATGTCCCGGTATGTCTCGGTATGTCCCGGTATGTCTCGGTATGTCCCGGTATGTCTCGGTGTGTCTCGGTGTGTCTCGGTATGTCTCGGTATGTCTCGGTATGTCTCGGTATGTCTCGGTATGTCCCGGTATGTCTCGGTGTGTCTCGGTGTGTCTCGGTGTGTCTCGGTATGTCTCGGTATGTCTCGGTATGTCTCGGTATGTCCCGGTATGTCCCGGTATGTCCCGGTATGTATCGGTATGTCCCGGTGTGTCTCGGTGTGTCTCAGTGTGTCTCGGTATGTCTCGGTATGTCTCGGTATGTCTCGGTATGTCTCGGTATGTCTCGGTGTGTCTCGGTATGTCTCGGTATGTCTCCATATGTCTCGGTATGTCTCGGTATGTCGGTCTGCCGGTCTGGCGGTCTGTCGGTCTGTCGGCATGTCGGTCTGTCTCGGTGTGTCTCGGTGTGTCTCGGTGTGTCTCGGTATGTCTCGGTATGTCTCGGTATGTCTCGGTATGTCTCGGTATGTCTCGGTATATGATTTAGCATATATAGTAGGCAGTGTTTACGCAACTTTCAAGCGTATAAGATCTGATTTTCGGAACAAGCCGCTAATTCGCCCATACACAAGAAGGCAGTAAATTCATTTCTATATAAATTTTAAGTAAAAGATTATCCATCTTTTTTGACAAATTACATGAATTACTCATTGAACTTCTAATTTTAGCATTTGTCATTTAACTCCCCCCATCTCTTCTTAAAATACGTTTCATGCTTCTGTCAACCACCAAAACACCAGTCAACCACAAACGCAGAGTCGCAGAACAATCAGACCCACGAACAGGACGAACCCACCACAGAGCACGGTTTGAAGTAGAGGTTGCGACGTTGTCGGTGGTACCGTTTTGATCCGCAGCGTTGCCGCGCTTAAAGCGACCTCTACGCCTAACACGGTGTGTCTCGGTTTGTCTCGGTGTGTCTCGGTCTGTGGGTCTGTCGGTGTGTCTCGGTATGTCTCGGTATGTCTCGGTATGTCCCGGTATGTCTCGGTGTGTCTCGGTATGTCTCGGTATGTCTCGGTATGTATCGGTATGTCTCCGTATGTCTCGGTATGTCTCCGTATGTCTCGGTATGTCTCGGTGTGTCTCGGTATGTCTCGGTATGTCTCGGTATGTCTCGGTATGTCCCGGTATGTCTTCGTATGTCTCGGTATGTCTCGGTATGTCTCGGTATGTCTCGGTATGTCTCGGTATGTCTCGGTGTGTCTCGGTATGTCTCGGTATGTCTCGGTATGTCTCGGTATGTATCGGTATGTCTCCGTATGTCTCGGTATGTCTCCGTATGTCTCGGTATGTCTCGGTGTGTCTCGGTATGTCTCGGTATGTCTCGGTATGTCTCGGTATGTCCCGGTATGTCTCCGTATGTCTCGGTATGTCTCGGTATGTCTCGGTGTGTCTCGGTGTGTCTCGGTGTGTCTCGGTGTGTCTCGGTCTGTCGGTCTGTCTCGGTGTGTCTCGGTATGTCTCGGTGTGTCTCGGTGTGTCTCGGTGTGTCTCGGTGTGTCTCGGTGTGTCTCGGTGTGTCTCGGTGTGTCTCGGTGTGTCTCGGTATGTCTCGGTATGTCTCGGTGTGTCTCGGTGTGTCTCGGTGTGTCTCGGTGTGTCTCGGTGTGTCTCGGTGTGTCTCGGTGTGTCTCGGTGTATCTCGGTGTGTCTCGGTATGTCTCGGTATGTCTCGGTATGTCTCGGTATGTCTCTGTATGTCTCGGTATGTCTCGGTGTGTCTCGGTGTGTCTCGGTGTGTCTCGGTATGTCTCGGTATGTCTCGGTATGTCTCGGTGTGTCTCGGTATGTCTCGGTATGTCTCGGTATGTCTCGGTATGTATCGGTATGTCTCCGTATGTCTCGGTATGTCTCCGTATGTCTCGGTATGTCTCGGTGTGTCTCGGTATGTCTCGGTATGTCTCGGTATGTCTCGGTATGTTTCGGTATGTCTCGGTATGTCCCGGTATGTCTCCGTATGTCTCGGTATGTCTCGGTATGTCTCGGTGTGTCTCGGTGTGTCTCGGTATGTCTCGGTATATGATTTAGCATATATAGTAGGCAGTGTTTACGCAACTTTCAAGCGTATAAGATCTGATTTTCGGAACAAGCCGCTAATTCGCCCATACACAAGAAGGCAGTAAATTCATTTCTATATAAATTTTAAGTAAAAGATTATCCATCTTTTTTGACAAATTACATGAATTACTCATTGAACTTCTAATTTTAGCATTTGTCATTTAACTCCCCCCATCTCTTGTTAAAATACGTTTCATGCTTCTGTCAACCACCAAAACACCAGTCAACCACAAACGCAGAGTCGCAGAACAATCAGACCCACGAACAGGACGAACCCACCACAGAACACGGTTTGAAGTAGAGGTTGCGACGTTGTCGGTGGTACCGTTTTGATCCGCAGCGTTGCCGCGCTTAAAGCGATCTCTACGCCCAACACGGTGTGTCTCGGTTTGTCTCGGTGTGTCTCGGTGTCTCTCGGTCTGTCGGTCTGTCTCGGTGTGTCTCGGTCTGTCTCGGTGTGTCTCGGTGTGTCTCGGTGTGTCTCGGTGTGTCTCGGTGTGTCTTGGTGTGTCTCGGTGTGTCTCGGTGTGTCTCGGTGTGTCTCGGTGTGTCTCGGTGTGTCTCGGTGTGTCTCGGTGTGTCTCGGTGTGTCTCGGTGTGTCTCGGTGTGTCTCGGTGTGTCTCGGTATGTCTCGGTATGTCTCGGTATGTCTCGGTATGTCTCGGTATGTCTCTGTATGTCTCGGTATGTCTCGGTATGTCTCGGTGTGTCTCGGTATGTCTCGGTATGTCTCGGTATGTCTCGGTATGTATCGGTATGTCTCCGTATGTCTCGGTATGTCTCCGTATGTCTCGGTATGTCTCGGTGTGTCTCGGTATGTCTCGGTATGTCTCGGTATGTCTCGGTATGTCTCGGTATGTCCCGGTATGTCTCCGTATGTCTCGGTATGTCTCGGTATGTCTCGGTATGTCTCGGTGTGTCTCGGTGTGTCTCGGTATGTCTCGGTATATGATTTAGCATATATAGTAGGCAGTGTTTACGCAACTTTCAAGCATTGTATAAGATCTGGTTTTCGGAACAAGCCGCTAACTCGCCCATACACAAGAAGGCAGTAAATTCATTTCTATATAAATTTTAAGTAAAAGATTATCCATCTTTTTTGACAAATTACATGAATTACTCATTGAACATCTAATTTTAGCATTTGTCATTTAACTCCCCCCATCTCTTCTTAAAATACGTTTCATGCTTCTGTCAACCACCAAAACACCAGTCAACCACAAACGCAGAGTCGCAGAACAATCAGACCCACGAACAGGACGAACCCACCACAGAACGCGGTTCGAAGTAGAGGTTGCGACGTTGTCGGTGGTACCGTTTTGATCCGCAGCGTTGCCGCGCTTAAAGCGACCTCTACGCCTAACACGGTGTGTCTCGGTTTGTCTCGGTGTCTCGGTGTGTCTCGGTGTGTCTCGGTATGTCTCGGTATGTTCAGCCGAATACAACAAGAAGAGGACAGAAAACAGCTAAAAACAACAGAAATCAAGCAGATAACAACTGTAAACGGTACAAAACGACCAAATACAACCGAATAGAGTCAAAACTAAGGCAAAACGACAGAAAGCAAGCAGATAACGGCTGTAAACGCTAGAAAGCGACCGAGTACAACCAAATAGAACAGAAAACAGAGCATAACAACAGAAAGCGGGCAGATAACAGCGCTAAACAATAGAAAACGACTAAATTCAGCCGAATACAACAAGAAAAGAACAGAAAACAGCTAAAAACAACAGAAGTCGAGTAGATAACAACTGTAAACGGTAGAAAACGACCGAATACAACCGAATAGAACAGAAAACAGAGCATAACAACAGAAAGCAGGCAGATAACAGCGCTAAACAGCAGAAAACGACAAAACACAGCCGAATACATCCGAAAATAACAGAAAACAGCTCTCAAAACAACAGAAAGCAAGCAGATAACGGCTGTAAACGGTAGAAAACGAGTGAATACAACCAAATAGAACAGAAAACAGAGCATAACAGCAGAAAGAAGGCAGATAAAAGCACTAAACAATAAAAAACGACTAAATTCAGTCGAATACAACAAGAAAAGAACAGAAAACAGCTAAAAACAACAGAAGTCGAGTAGATAACAACTGTAAACGATAGAAAACGACCAAATACAACAGAATAGAGCCAAAACCGACAGAAAGCAAGCAGATAACACCGCCAAACAAGAGAAAACGACTAAGCACAGCCGAATACATCCGAAAATAACAGAAAACAGCTCTCAAAGCAACAGAAAGCGAGCAGATAATGGCTGTAAACGGTAGAAAACGACCGAATACAACCAAATAGAACAGAAAACAGAGCATAACAACAGAAAGCAGGCAGATAACAGCGCTAAACAATAGAAGACGACTAAATTCAGCCAAATACAACAAGAAAAGGACAGAAAACAGCTAAAAACAACAGAAATCAAGCAGATAACAACTGTAAACGGTACAAAACGACCAAATGCAACCGAATAGAGTCAAAACTAACGCAAAACGACAGAAAGCAAGCAGATAACGGCTGTAAACGCTAGAAAGGGGCCGAGTACAACCAAATAGAACAGAAAACAGAGCATAACAACAGAAAGCGGGCAGATAACAGCGCTAAACAATAGAAAACGACTAAATTCAGCCGAATACAACAAGAAAAGAACAGAAAATAGCTAAAAACAACAAAAAGCAGGCAGATAACAGCTGTAAACTGTAGAAAATGACCAAATACAACCGAATAGAGTCAAATCCAGCTAAAAACGACAGAAAGTAAGCAGATAGCAGCGCTAAGCAACAGAAAACGACTAAATACAGCGGAATACAACTGAAAATAACAGAAAACAGCTCCTAGAACAACAGAAAGCAAGCAGATAACGGCTGTAAACGGTAGAAAACGACCGAATACAACCAAATAGAACAGAAAACAGAGCATAACATCAGAAAGCAGGCAGATAATAGCGCTAAACAACAGAAAACGACAAAACACAGCCGAATACATCCGGAAATAACAGAAAACAGCTCTCAAAACAACAGAAAGCAAGCAGATAACGGCTGTAAACGGTAGAAAACGAGTGAATACAACCAAATAGAACAGAAAACAGAGCATAGCAACAGAAAGAACGCAGATAAAAGCACTAAACAATAAAAAACGACTAAATTCAGCCGAATACAACAAGAAAAGGACAGAAAACAGCTAAAGACAACAGAAATCGAGTAGATAACAACTGTAAACGATAGAAAACGACCAAATACAACCGAATAGAGCCAAAGCCGACAGAAAGCAAGCAGATAACAGCGCTAAACAAGAGAAAACGACTAAGCACAGCCGAATACATCCAAAAATAACAGAAAACAGCTCTCAAAGCAACAGAAAGCAAGCAGATAACGGCTGTAAACGGTAGGAAACGGCCGCATACAACTAAATAGAACAGAAAACAGAGCATAACAACAGAAAGCGGGCAGATAACAGCGCTAAACAATAGAAAACGACTAATTTCAGCCGAATACAACAAGAAAAGGACAGAAAACAGCTAAAAACAACAGAAATCAAGCAGATAACAACTGTAAACGGTACAAAACGACCAAATACAACCGAATAGAGTCAAAACTAACACAAAACGACAGAGAGCAAGCAGATAACGGCTGTAAACGCTAGAAAGCGACCGAGTACAACCAAATAGAACAGAAAACAGAGCATAACAACAGAAAGCGGGCAGATAACAGCGCTAAACAATAGAAAACGACTAAATTCAGCCGAATACAACAAGAAAAGAACAGAAAATAGCTAAAAACAACGAAAAGCAGGCAGATAACAGCTGTAAACGGTAGAAAATGACCAAATACAACCGAATAGAGTCAAATCCAGCTAAAAACGACAGAAAGTAAGCAGGTAACAGCGCTAAGCAACAGAAAACGACCAAATACAGCGGAATACAACTGAAAATAACAGAAAACAGCTCCTAGAACAACAGAAAGCAAGCAGATAACGGCTGTAAACGGTAGAAAACGACCGAATACAACCAAATAAAACAGAGCATAACAACAGAAAGCAGGCAGATAGCAGCGCTAAACAATAGAAAATGACTAAATTCAGCCGAATACAACAAGAAAAGAACAGAAAACAGCTAAAAACAACAGAAATCAAGCAGATAACAACTGCAAACGGTACAAAACGACCAAATACAACCGAATAGAACAGAAAACAGAGCATAACAACAGAAAGCAGGCAGATAACAGCGCTAAACAACAGAAAACGACAAAACACAGCCAAATACATCCGAAAATAACAGAAAACAGCTCTCAAAACAACAGAAAGCAAGCAGATAACGGCTGTAAACGGTAGAACACGACTAAATACATCCAAATTGTAACAATAAAAATGTTGTTTGGTAATGCACGACCAGCCAACACTTTCATTACTCATAGCAACCAGTAGCTCAATCAGTTTGCATGAGACTAGGGCATGTAGGTGCGTGCGTGTGTGCGTGAATGTGTGAGTCTCGCTAGCCGCCAAGAAATGAAAACTAGGACAACAATGGTTTAATAAAGATTTATTTTAGTATGTATACGAATGCAGTACATTTAATTTTTTTTAAAAAAAGAACTTAGCTTCAGAAGGAAGTCCTCGTAGTAGTGCCCTTCCGAAAGGAAGGTGGTGCTCCAGAGAAGGCTGGCTTTTTGAGGAGTTCAGGTGGTGCCCCAAAGGTGTGGTGTCCCCAAAGAAAAGTTTTCTTCAGGAGTTCAGGTTGTGCCCCAAAGGTGTGGTGTCTTCATGGTGGCACCCCGACCAAGAAAAGTGGTCTTCATTGAGGCACCCCGCCAAAAAAGTGGTCTTCAATGTTGGCACCCCAACAAAAAAGGAGTTAGGTCTTCATGGTGGCACCCCGACCAAAAAGGGTGGTTCTCCTGTGAAAGAGTTATGGCTGGTATTAGCACCTTGTGGAGAACTTCACAGGACTTCACGATCTGTTCCTGAAGCATGGATCTTCATGCGTTCTTACATTTTGATAAATTGCATTCATATACTTCAGAAACAAATCTATGAAGTAACATGGGGGAATTAAAAAGACAAAAAGCAGATAACTTTCAAATGTTCACATGGTAAAGATTAAAAAAATATATAGATATATACAAGAGCGAATAGTTTAAAAAAAAAACTCTTAAATACTTTGTATTTTCAGTCCTACCGGATCTTTTCAGATATATAGTGATAAATAAAATAAATGTACAAAGTATGTTCAAAAATTTACAAACTTTTTCCTCACGCCTTGTAAAACAAAATTACCAAAATGTCCAAAAGATCTTTTCATTGCGTTCTCAATTAGCAAATCTGAGTGCTAGGTATTTTTACGTAAAGAATGTCATAAAAAAAATGTGAAACATTAAATACACACAGGATAAGGCATCTTAACACAAAAATATATGGCTAGAAACAAAGAGTAGTGTTCAGCGAATCTTTTGTTAGGTAATTAATAAATATACGGTGTATGATTGACTTGACATTTAAAGATTAAAATGTTCGCCATCACATGTTCATGAAAAGAACTGTATAAATCAAACAAAATCACATTCCTACACAAGATAAGATAAGATAAATATGCAGAAGCAATGAAAATGTGGGAAACCTTAGCAATTAAATCGTTATGATTACCTTGATTAAGACATAATGGCACAGACACAAAAGATTGTCTTAGAGAGACATAATTACGTTAGCTGTTAACTGTTTGAGTTCAAAACGCAAAAGGAAGGAGATATGTGTTTCGACATAAAAGGTAACCTTGGTGGAGAGCAAGAGCATATCCCCACTCATTAGATATGCGCAGGCGGTGTAATATAAATATCGTTCCATTTGAAAGAAAGTAGAGATGGGAAAAAGGTAGGGGTGAGAAGCAAAATAGTTATAAAAATGTACTAGTATAATGAGGAAGCAGTAGCTAAAAATGGAAGTTGTAAACTATTTGTATATGGTAGCCAAGTAAATAATATAAAAATAATTTTGACAACGGGTGAACCGTTACACTCGGCCCCACTTAACGAAAAAAAAAATTTGAGAAGCATTCGAGAATTTTTTTTTAAAAAGAGAGTAAAGATAAAGTTATCACTGAGGGATCAAAATCAACCATTTGTCCTGATAACAAAGTCAGATTATGTTTTCGTGCTTCCCCATGCAAATCTCAAGAAATTGTAGTAATCTACAACCTACAAAGTCTATCAAGGTGCCTGAGAGAGCAAGAAGACGCAGGTAGAAAACAAAAATGTTGGAAGAGAAATGGGAAGAAAAAGAGATAGCCTCAAGTCTACCAAACAAGAGGGATGGTTATAGCACCAACTCACTTAAAAGTACAGTGAAGCTGCACTGTACTACACAATGAAGATAATAAATTGTGAAGTAAAAAAGACAAATGTACGCAACCTATCAAACCCTAATATACTTAAGACCTAAAAAAAAAACTCGTCAAAACTTTGACAAAAGACAAAGAGTTTCAAGACTCGGCTACAGGAGGTGCAAAGGATGCAGCAGCATCCAGAGTACCCAACTGGCTAGGAAGATTCGTTTCGCTGATAGATCTTAAAACTGCGCCGTAGAATCTTCCTACATCCACCAGTCGTCTGTCAGCTGAGGACTGCAGAAGCTACCACGCCCCCACAACAAGTGAACCAAGTCATGAAGACTCTAGGGCAGGAAAGAAAAGAAAAAAGAACACAGTTTTACTTGCTGCCTGCAACAGCAAGAGTGAACTTATAGTAGTCACTAGACTGAAAAGAGGACAAGTGAAGCTTGCCTCCAGGCGACTCAATGAATGGGTTAGCATTTCAATAATGCTGCTGGCGCTCTGCCGCATACGACCTGAAGAAGGAGCTCAGATATATTGCAGTAGTGACATCAGGTGTGTGTCAAGTCTCCTCAGAGAATTTTGACTACCCTTTGTCACCCCCCACAACTATCCTTCCAGGTCCAGTACCAATAAAGATTGTCGTATTGACACTCGCCAACACGTATCATTGAAACGGCCTCTAAAATAACTACAAGGTTGTTGCCTATAAAAAATCTAAATACCCTATGTAACCGTAAGTACTACTCAAAAGAAATTGGGATACCCTTAGTATTCTCAACAAAAGATTGTAAAATATTCCACTGAACAGACTTAAGAGAAAATTCAGATCTCTAAAGCATAAGTATAAGACCAAACTATTTCCATTTATGAAATACGAAATAAAAAAATTGTAACACCATAAGTGCTTCTATGATAACCCAAAATAAAATTTAAATTTTGATCAAAATAATTTCTAAGTACTAACTATAATTCAGTAATGTTCTGATTCAAGAAAAAAATTTGTAATCAGGTGATGTTCTGATTCGACAAAAGATCTTGCTATAATCCAGTAATGTTCTCATTCGATAAAGAGCATTATGATTCAGTGATCAACCAAAAAAAAGGTTGGGCGCCAGTAGTCTAAAATAAGACTACAAAGAAAAATAAAATAATCAAACATCTTAAGTGCTTGAGTGATATCAAGTCAAAGTCAAATACATGAAATTTTTCAAATAATAAACAACGAAGTAAATTCAGAGAAGTTCTGTGTCATATTAGATTCAGAAGAATAAATTTACAAAGGATTAACAAGATTAATTTCAAAAATCAATTCAGGGAAAATTTACACATCATATTAAACTTGAAAAGAAAATTCAGGGAAAGTTTATGCCTCAAATTGGATTCAAAAATAAATTTAGGGGAAAATACATCTTGTGACAATTTAAAGTAAGCAAAACTGTTCAAGTGAAATAACTACCACAAATCTAATGTTCATTAATAAAGTGATTCCAAAAAAAAAATTCAAACATCAGTGTAAGTTTAAGATCTAATCAGGAAAAACTGTTAAAGATTGCATGAGCAAATACAACAGAAATCAAAAGCTTGAACTATTTGTGAGCATGTAAGCACAAGGATCTCAGTCGATTAAAAATTTTGAATTGGCAAAAAGCGAAGATTAAATGCAAAATTGCAAGAAATGTTAACCATGATTTCAATCTATCAAATATCGGATTACTAAAATTGTAACAAACTCACATCAAATCATGAGTGCAAAGCGAAAATCGTAAAGTTATAAATTCAAAGTGATTTTAAAAAACTAAACTGTGATAAACAGATCATATGAAAGAAACTAAACATGAAAATCTCAGGCCTACAAAAGTCATTCCAAGTACGCTGCAGATTTATAGAAACGCATACCAGGATAACTAAAGAGGATAGAGACAATCAGGGGTAATTTCGTTCATGAGAGCTAAGTGAAATTTTTTGTTAAAGTCGTAAATTTCAAAGTGATTTTAAAGTCATAAGAAATCTACTATAATGAACATTGAACAAGTACCATGAAAACAAATCACACATGAAAATCGCAAACCTACAAAAGCTATTTCAAGTACGCTGCAGATTTATAGAAACGCATACCAGGATAACTAAAGAGGACAGCAACAATCAGGGATGATCTTATTCATAAGTAAAAATTAAAAAATTTGCATAAAGTTGAAATGACATGACATGGCATAAATGAACATAGGATTTCAGAAATCTACCAACAAACAAAGTACATTACAATGTACCATATGTGTTTCTTCTGCGCCAGAGGTTTCAAGAGCTGCCCGAAATACGCCAGATTTATAAGTATGCATATTACGACAGACAAGTGAACAGAAAATGCATACAAGAAAAGCGCTTTCGATCCAAGAAACGTCATAGGACTTACATCAGTCTCTATAACACAAAATTTGGAAAAAAATTCCATAACAAATAATATTTCTGAAAACATGAAATGCAATAAATTTATACTACAAATTAAATTGATTAATCAAAGTTTTAAGAACTATCAAAAATATCAGTAAAAATTTAAGAATGTGCTCACAAATGTTCAGTACGGTTAAATTTAAATTTGATCAGATTTTGGAAATCGATGTTAAACTATAATTGTCACAATAGTATGTATATCAAAAATTTTGGACTATATTGGTTCAAAAGGTTGAAGACGATCTTAA
This sequence comes from Callosobruchus maculatus, assembly GCA_951848785.1. NCBI lineage: Eukaryota > Metazoa > Arthropoda > Insecta > Coleoptera > Chrysomelidae > Callosobruchus > Callosobruchus maculatus. Next base: position 52,158 of record CATOUR010000402.1, read on the forward strand.
ATGTCCAAAGTGGTCTATTAGCAGACTCTTACTGCTGCCTAGAATTTTAAGGGGCGCTGGCTAATTCTTTCTTTGACACTGACACTTGAAGTGAGAATGGCGGTGCATTTTCCCTTCAGACGTCTCGCATCTTCGCCCAGTACAGCAGGGCGCTTGAATTTTTGGGACTAGTGGGAGTTCATAAAGTTGCATAACAACGGTTTTAAGTGTCCTAAGAGGTCTATTGGCAGACTTTTACTGCCGCCTAGAATTTTTGAGGGGCGCTGGCTAATTCTTTTTGGATACTAATGCTTGAAGTGAGAATGGTGGTATATTTTCCCTCCAAACATTAAGCGTCCGCGCCCAGTACAGCAGGGCGTATCAATTTTGGGACTGTGATATAATCAGAATTGTTAATCGTTACATAACAACAACAAAGAATAGTGTTGATCACTTTCTGAACCAGTCTCAATCACCATCTGAATCAGAACTATCACTTGAATTATTACCCATATAAGTATCATTATTATCTAAACTATTGTCAGGTTTAAGATCTTTGACATGAAAATCTCCTATAATATTACCATCCAAATCTTTCAACGTATAAACTAAAGGTGACTTTACTCTATAAACAATGCAGGGGATAAACTTTGGACTTAACTTCGCACAGAAATTATCAGCAGCTTTTGAAAGAATGAAATTACGTTTCAAAACTCTATCACCAACTTTGAATCTAAGATCTCTCCTTCGCAAGTTATAACGATTTTTGTTGACTTCATAAGAACGTCGCATTCGGTCTTGAACTTTAGAATAAATCTCAGGTATCTTTTGTACTAAATTTGGGTCTAAAACATTTTGGCTGATATTAACGTCATTCTTAGCATCATCGGCAATGATTCCATAAAATGAACCATCAACTGGCACATTTCGATAAAAGTTTAAATAGCTAGGTGAATATCCTGTAACTCCATGCTTTGCTAATCTAATTGCCTGGGCTATTTGATGAATAGACTGATCCCAGGTATTGTGAGAACTTTTTATGTATGATCTAATTGCAGTGACAATAGTCCTATTCACTCTTTCACAAGGGTTAACTTGAGGAGTGTACCTTGCATTATACCAGATTTTCTGTACATTATAAGAGCTAGTAAGAGCTTTAAATTCTTTAGAGATAAATTGAGGTCCATTATCAACTACAATGATCTGTGGAACTCCAAAAATGAGAAATACTTGATTTTCTAGAAATTTAACTGTGGATGTTGATGTGGCTTTAGGCATAGGATGTACTAAAACAAGTTTTGTAAACCAGTCACAAACTACCAGAAGAAATCTATTACCCTTTTTAGAACGAGGGTATGGTCCTAAGAGATCAGCAGATATCATTTGAAATGGAAATTTGATATCTCTGTACTTTCCCATTAAACCAGCTTGGGGTAAATTACCTGGTTTGCACTGAGCACAAATTTTGCATGAATTCACATATATTCTAACTGACTGTTTCATTTTTGGCCAATAATATAGAGCTGATAACCTAGATAGCGTTTTGAATACTCCTAAATGACCTGAAGTGGAATCATCATGATATAATTTTAAAAGTTTTAACCTATTAGGTGTTGGTACAACTATCTTCCAATCAGTATATGTCTCTGAAAGAGGATCGTCAGATAAAATATGTTTGTAAAGAACATTATTTTCTACTTTAAAGGATGGATATAAATCCGGATTGTTATTGACTTTGCTAATCATTTTTCGATACCACTTATCTGGAGTTAACTCATTTAAATTTAATATTGAAACATCTATATCTTCATGTACTCTAGATAAAGCATCGGCAACAGGAATTTCTTTGCCTTTGCGATGGATGATTTTAAAGTTATATGGTGAAAGGCGATATAACCATCTAGATAATCTAGGTGAAGGATTTTTAAGACCTTGAATCCATTGCAAAGATGAATGGTCAGAGATAACGTTAAATTTTGTATGTTCAACATAACAGCGAAAATGTTCTATACTTAGCAAAACTGCAAGCAGTTCTTTTTCTGTGGTGGAATATTTTCTTTGGGCCGTGTTGAGAGTCTTACTAAAGTACGCTATGGGATGTTCTAAACCATGTTCCTCCTGGAAAAGTACACCACCAACTCCAGAATCCGAAGCGTCACAGACAATGGAAAAGGGCTTAGTGAAGTCTGGACTAGCAAGAATGGGAGCAGTAGTCAGCAAGCCTTTGATCTTCTCAAAAGCCTCAGCAGCTTCGGGTGTCCAAGCGACAGACTGACCTTTCTTTCGGTTCTTTAATAGATCTGTAATTGGAGAAGCTATTGTACTGAAGTCTTTGAGAAAACGACGATAATAACTAAACATGCCAATCAATCTGCGAATTTCGGTTGTATTCCGTGGTGTAGGGTAGGATAAAAGGGCTGATACTTTTTCAGGATTAGTTCTAAGACCCTTCTCATCAACAACATAGCCTAAGAACGTAAGAGATGAACGAGCAAAGTGGCATTTATCAAAATTTACTGTTAAGTTTGCATTTTTCAAACGTATGTACATTTCTTTAAGAACTTTAAGGTGCGTAGAAAAGTCAGCACTTACTACTATGATATCATCTAGATAGTAAAATACATAAGGTTCAAGATCAGGACCAATAACCATGTCTAACAAGCGACACATGGCACTTGAGCTATTTGATAAACCAAAAGGGAGTCTGCGAAAGCAATACATTCCCTTTCCACGGACTGAAAAAGCTGTTTTTAGTTTTGATTCATCATCCAATGGAATTTGGAAGAATGCAGATTTTAGATCTATTGATGATAGATATTTAGCATCCCTGACTCGAGTTATTATTGTCTCTGTCAAAGGAGGTGGATAAGCATCTGGTACAGTGACAGAATTTAGCTTCCTACCATCAAAACAGACTCTGTAGGAGCCATCTTTCTTGCTCACAAGCCACAAAGGTGAATTTCATGCACTCTGGCAAGGCTCAATAATGCCCATCGCAAGCATTTCATCAATCTCTTTGTGAAGAGCCTTTTCCATCATGTATGGAAGAGGATACTGTCTCTGTCTGATAGGCTTGGCATCACCTGTATCAATATGATGAGTATATAAGTGAGTGCAGCCAATGCTATCAGAGGGAGCAATATTTTTGTAAAGTTCAATAACTTCTGACAGCTGTTCCTTTTGCTTATCAGACAATTGATCCATCCCTTGAATAAAATTTACAGCACAAGTGTCATAACTGAAGTTTCCAAAATTTATATTTAGCTTAAACTGCAAAATAAATTCCATTCCCAAAATCAGCTTATGTGAAATGCTTGGGACAATTAAAACTTTAATCTTATGATTTTCACCATTAAAAGTGATCGGAAAGTAAACATAACCTAAAGTATTTTGAATCTGACCATCAGCTGTAGTCAGTTGTAAAGCTGTGTTATAATCAATCTTGAGATTCAGTTTGCTCAACAAATATAGTCCAGATGACCCAAGAATATTAGCGTTGCTACCACTATCAAGCAAAGCTGTAACATTTTCATTATCTATACTAATTGAAAGATATGGACGATTATCATTGTTCTTACTCACAAATAAAGGTTCAACAGAATTTTTAACTTTGACATTAGAAGTCACTTGTGGTTCCCTAGTATCTATGTCTGAAAAATCTTTACCAAAATCTAAGTCAGGTGTATCAACATGAAAATCCCTAGTATTATCTACTTCTGTGATTTGATCATCAACCCTGGAGTGGCTTTGCCCTTCGTATTGGGATCCGAAAAGGTGACTCCCTTGTTCTGTACATGGGAAGGCCCAGGAGTCAAAGCGGGAACTTCCTGTCTCTGTACGTTTTTTGAACAAGAGGGACAAGCTGATTTTGTGACATTTCTCATGCCACATTCATAACAAAACTTAATACGGGGAGATCTACACTGCTGAGAGGAATGCCCAAGTTTTTCGCAATTCCAGCAAACTACTGGTTTTCTAAGAACAGGGGAAGATGTATCATTGTTAGAATTACTATGATCGGATCTACTGACCGGTTGACATGTCAGAAAGGAATCCTCTAACTTCCTACAATATGAAGTTAATTGGGCAAACGTCAAGATATCATGAAGTGCTAGTGACTTAACATAATCTGGCAACAAGTTTCTACGAATGATGTTAACCATGTCCTTTTCAGTGAATGGATTGCTAGTGAGTCTATTGAACTGAGACTCCATAAAAGCAATAAAAGTTATGACAGGTTCACGTTGACCTTGTCTGCGTCTACGAATTTCATCAATCAAGTTGATGTCGTAATTGTCTCTAAGGAAAGCATCCTTTAATTGACGCACCAAATCACCCCAATCATGAAAAGCACCCCTAACAGAACCATTATGCCACCAAGTCCACGCTATGCCTTCAAAAAGGTCACCTGCAGCAGCATATAGATCCATCTCATTACAACCTCGAGAAGCCATAAGAGACTGAATCAATTCAAGAAACTCAATGACAGATGTTTTGCCATTGAACTTCCTAATCCCCCATTTAAAAATAGGAATTTTCTTCTGTTGAGAAAAACTAGCAGGAGAATAAGGCTGAGGATTCATTGCCAAGGGAGGCAAAGAAGCTGCTACAGTAGTAACAGGTTGCGTTTGCATAGGTTGTGTTGGATTGACAGTCACAGGCATGGGAACTGGTGATGAATGTCCTGTGGGAGGTTCAAGCTTGGCCAAAAGATTTGATTCAGCAATCACGAGCTGTGTTTTAAATCTAGACTTTTGTGTCACTTCCTCATCAGAAGAAGGAGCAAGACGATCAATTCTATTTGCCAAGTGCAACAATCGAGTACAAATCCTGCGATGTTCACTTGAATCATAGCCACTAAAAAATTGAGATATCATATCTTCAAGTTTATTGAAAGAGAGTATGATATCATCTTTATCCTCATCAAAGGGAATTAAAACTGAAGTTTCAGAAAAACTTCTACCGTGCTGCTCTTGTGATAGCAGACCACGCAAGACTTTTCGCTTATCATCCATAGTGCTAGGATGGAAGTTTGGAAGTTTCCAAGCCTCTAATTTTTATCTCATATGCCAACTCACTTGACATCAAGTCATTAACATTTAGTTTAGTGAGAGGCATTGTTGTGTTTAAGTGAGGTTAAGTAGAAAAAGGACAAGTCAAAACCCAACAAGATAAAAAAAATACTAAAAATATCAAACAGATCACCAAAAAAAGTACTTGAGCATGTATGTTCTCGAAAAGGAAACTAGTATTCTGGAGTGATACTAAAAAATTAAAATTATTTATCTGACCTCAACAAATATGACTGCCCTCATCAGTCCTTCAATCAAAACAAAATAGAGACTAGAATGCTCTAATATCAAAAATATTTGCCAGATAAATCAACTACACATGTCGATAAAACTCCAGAATAAAACAATCGTAACACAAAAAAAATCAAGGACTAGTATTTGCTTAATGAAAAATCAAAAAAAAATTATTTTTTCTTTGAAATATCAATATATTTTATAGGTGTGTGTGCGCCTGAATTTATGTGTTAATCTAGGAAATTAAATATATATGCAAGTATATAATTGCACATATATAACCACCCTTCTATAAATAGCAAAAAACTAAAGTCAGCTTATGAAAATGTTCAACTATAAATGAGCTACAAAATGAATGTACCTAAATAGGAAATTACCAAAGAAAAATGTAGTGAATTGTTGTCCAAATACCACACAAAATGTATAGCTACAAAAAAGAGCAAACCATATAAAAAACTGTAGGTATATGTTTATGACCTGTGAATAATATCCAAACGCCAGATATCTTAGAGAAACATTTACAACATACGCTCAGATTTATAAATTAACGCATACGCGAAATGTCTCAAGTCAGTACAAAAAATAACGCATTAGGAAATCAAATCTCAGTCATAAATAAAATATACTAATAGACAAAAATCAATAGAAAAATTTAAATAACTTCAAATATACCTCAATAGAAAAATTTTGAAAATAGAAAATTTGGACCAACAATCACCCTGAAAACTACAAAAAAAAATAAGCTGATAATAGTTAAAGAAAATTAAATAATAAAATATATATGCCAAATGAAAGTACTGCATCAAAAAAACATTATTAAATGGAATTTTGAGTCAATGAGCCGAAATGGAATTTTGAAAAAGTTGTCCAATTTTCATTTCAAGACAGCTTCAAGACTCACACTGCACAACACCAGACATACCCATGTCTGGCCACACGTTGGCAGCGCCAATTTGTAACAATAAAAATGTTGTTTGGTAATGCACGACCAGCCAACACTTTCATTACTCATAGCAACCAGTAGCTCAATCAGTTTGCATGAGACTAGGGCATGTAGGTGCGTGCGTGTGTGCGTGAATGTGTGAGTCTCGCTAGCCGCCAAGAAATGAAAACTAGGACAACAATGGTTTAATAAAGATTTATTTTAGTATGTATACGAATGCAGTACATTTAATTTTTTTTAAAAAAAGAACTTAGCTTCAGAAGGAAGTCCTCGTAGTAGTGCCCTTCCGAAAGGAAGGTGGTGCTCCAGAGAAGGCTGGCTTTTTGAGGAGTTCAGGTGGTGCCCCAAAGGTGTGGTGTCCCCAAAGAAAAGTTTTCTTCAGGAGTTCAGGTTGTGCCCCAAAGGTGTGGTGCCTTCATGGTGGCACCCCGACCAAGAAAAGTGGTCTTCATTGAGGCACCCCGCCAAAAAAGTGGTCTTCAATGTTGGCACCCCAACAAAAAAGGAGTTAGGTCTTCATGGTGGCACCCCGACCAAAAAGGGTGGTTCTCCTGTGAAAGAGTTATGGCTGGTATTAGCACCTTGTGGAGAACTTCACAGGACTTCACGATCTGTTCCTGAAGCATGGATCTTCATGCGTTCTTACATTTTGATAAATTGCATTCATATACTTCAGAAACAAATCTATGAAGTAGCATGGGGGAATTAAAAAGACAAAAAGCAGATAACTTTCAAATGTTCACATGGTAAAGATTAAAAAAAATATAGATATATACAAGAGCGAATAGTTTAAAAAAAAACTCTTAAATACTTTGTATTTTCAGTCCTACCGGATCTTTTCAGATATATAGTGATAAATAAAATAAATGTACAAAGTATGTTCAAAAATTTACAAACTTTTTCCTCACGCCTTGTAAAACAAAATTACCAAAATGTCCAAAAGATCTTTTCATTGCGTTCTCAATTAGCAAATCTGAGTGCTAGGTATTTTTACGTAAAGAATGTCATAAAAAAAATGTGAAACATTAAATACACACAGGATAAGGCATCTTAACACAAAAATATATGGCTAGAAACAAAGAGTAGTGTTCAGCGAATCTTTTGTTAGGTAATTAATAAATATACGGTGTATGATTGACTTGACATTTAAAGATTAAAATGTTCGCCATCACATGTTCATGAAAAGAACTGTATAAATCAAACAAAATCACATTCCTACACAAGATAAGATAAGATAAATATGCAGAAGCAATGAAAATGTGGGAAACCTTAGCAATTAAATCGTTATGATTACCTTGATTAAGACATAATGGCACAGACACAAAAGATTGTCTTAGAGAGACATAATTACGTTAGCTGTTAACTGTTTGAGTTCAAAACGCAAAAGGAAGGAGATATGTGTTTCGACATAAAAGGTAACCTTGGTGGAGAGCAAGAGCATATCCCCACTCATTAGATATGCGCAGGCGGTGTAATATAAATATCGTTCCATTTGAAAGAAAGTAGAGATGGGAAAAAGGTAGGGGTGAGAAGCAAAATAGTTATAAAAATGTACTAGTATAATGAGGAAGCAGTAGCTAAAAATGGAAGTTGTAAACTATTTGTATATGGTAGCCAAGTAAATAATATAAAAATAATTTTGACAACGGGTGAACCGTTACAAAATAGAACAGAAAACAGAGCATAACAACTGAAAGAAGGCAGATAAAAGCGTTAGACCATAAAAAACGACTAAATTCAGCCGAATACAACAAGAAAAGAACAGAAAACAGCTAAAAACAAAAGAAATCGGGTAGATAACAACTGCAAACGATAGAAAACGACCAAATACAACCGAATAGAACCAAAACCGACAGAAAGCAAGCAGATAACAGCGCTAAACAAGAGAAAACGACTAAGCACAGCCGAATACATCCGAAAATAACAGAAAACAGCTCTCAAAGCAACAGAAAGCAAGCAGATAACGGCTGTAAACGGTAGGAAACGGCCGCATACAACTAAATAGAACAGAAAACAGAGCATAACAACAGAAAGCGGGCAGATAACAGCGCTAAACAATAGAAAACGACTAAATTCAGCCGAATACAACAAGAAAAGAACAGAAAATAGCTAAAAACAACAGAAATCAAGCAGATAACAACTGTAAACGATAGAAAACGACCAAATACAACCGAATAGGGTCAGAACTAACTCAAAACGACAGAAAGCAAGCAGATAACAGCGGGAAACAGCAGAAAACGACTAAACACAGCCGAATACATCCGAAAATAACAGAAAACAGCTCTCAAAACAACAGAAAGCAAGCAGATAACGGCTGTAAACGGTAGAAAACGACTAAATACAACCGAATAGAACAGAAAACAGAGCATAACAACAGAAAGCAGGCAGATAACAGCGCTAAACAACAGAAAACGACAAAACACAGCCGAATACATCCGAAAATAACAGAAAACAGCTCTCAAAACAACAGAAAGCAAGCAGATAACGGCTGTAAACGGTAGAAAACGACTGAATACAACCAAATAGAACAGAAAACAGAGCATAACAACAGAAAGAAGGCAGATAAAAGCGCTAAACAATAAAAAACGACTAAATTCAGCCGAGTACAACAAGAAAAGGATAGAAAACAGCTAAAAACAACAGAAATCGAGCAGATAACAACGATAGAAAACGACCAAATACGACCGAATAGAGCCAAAACCGACAGAGAGCAAGCAGATAACAGCGCTAAACAAGAGAAAACGACTAAGCACAGCCGAATACATCCGAAAATAACAGAAGACAGCTCTCAAAGCAACAGAAAGCAAGCAGATAACGGCTGTAAACGGTAGGAAACGGCCGCATACAACTAAATAGTACAGAAAACAGAGCATAACAACAGAAAGCGGGCAGATAACAGCGCTAAACAATAGAAAACGACTAATTTCAGCCGAATACAACAAGAAAAGAACAGAAAATAGCTAAAAACAACAGAAATCAAGCAGATAACAACTGTAAACGATAGAAAACGACCAAATACAACCGAATAGGGTCAGAACTAACTCAAAACGACAGAAAGCAAGCAGATAACAGCGGAAGACAGCAGAAAACGACTAAACACAGCCGAATACAACCAAAATGAGTAGAAAACAGCTAAAAACAACAGAAAGCAGGCAGATAACAGCTGTAAACGGTAGAAAATGACCAAATACAACCAAATAGAGCCAAATCCGGCTAAAAATGACAGAAAGTAAGCAGATAACAGCGCTAGACAACAGAAAACCACTAAACACAGCGGAATACAACTGAAAATAACAGAAAACAGCTCCTAGAACAACAGAAAGCAAGCAGATAACGGCTGTAGACGGTAGAAAACGACCGAATACAACCAAGTAGAACAGAAAACAGAGCATAACAACAGAAAGCAGGCAGATAACAGCGCTAAACAATAGAAAATGACTAAATTCAGCCGAATACAGCAAGAAAAGAACAGAAAACAGCTAAAAACAACAGAAATCAAGCAGATAACAACTGCAAACGGTACAAAACGACCAAATACAACCGAATAGAACAGAAAACAGAGCATAACAACAGAAAGCAGGCAGATAACAGCGCTAAACAACAGAAAACGACTGAATACAACCAAATAGAACAGAAAACAGAGCATAACAACAGAAAGAAGGCAGATAAAAGCGCTAAACAATAAAAAATGACTAAATTCAGCCGAATACAACAAGAAAAGAACAGAAAACAGCTAAAAACAACAGAAATCGAGTAGATAACAACCGTAAACGATAGAAAACGAACAAATACAACCAAATAGAGCCAAAACCGACAGAAAGCAAGCAGATAACAGCGCTAAACAACAGAAAACGACAAAACACAGCCGAATACATCCGAAAATAACAGAAAACAGCTCCTAGAACAACAGAAAGCAAGCAGATAACGGCTGTAAACGGTAGAAAACGACCGAATACAACCAAATAGAACAGAAAACAGAGCATAACGACAGAAAGCAGGCAGTTAACAGCGCTAAACAATAGAAAATGACTAAATTCAGCCGAATACGAGAAGAAAAGCACAGAAAACAGCTAAACACAACAGAAATCAAGCAGATAACAACTGTAAACGGTACAAAATGACCAAATACAACCAAATAGAACAGAAAACAGAGCATAACAACAGAAAGCGGACAGATAACAGCGCTAAACAATAGAAAACGACTAAATTCAGCCGAATACAACAAGAAAAGAACAGAAAATAGCTAAAAACAACAAAAAGCAGGCAGATAACAGCTGCAAACGGTAGAAAATGACCAAATACAACCGAATAGAGTCAAATCAAGCTAAAAACGACAGAAAGCAGGCAGATGACAGCGCTAAACAACTCAAAACGACAAAACACAGCCGAATACATCCGAAAATAACAGAAAACAGCTCTCAAAACAACAGAAAGCAAGCAGATAACGGCTGTAAACGGTAGAAAACGACTGAATACAACCAAATAGAACAGAAAACAGAGCATAACAACAGAAAGCAGGCAGATAACAGCGCTAAACAATAGAAAACGACTAAATTCAGCCGAATACAACAAGAAAAGGACAGAAAACAGCTAAAAACAACAGGAATCAAGCAGATAACAACTGTAAACGGTACAAAATAACCAAATACAACCGAATAGAGTCAAAACTAACGCAAAACGACAGAAAGCAAGCAGATAACGGCTGTAAACGCTAGAAAGCGACCGAGTACAACCAAATAGAACAGAAAACAGAGCATAACAACAGAAATCGGGCAGATAACAGCGCTAAACAATAGAAAACGACTAAATTCAGCCGAATACAACAAGAAAAGAACAGAAAATAGCTAAAAACAACAAAAAGCAGGCAGATAACAGCTGTAAACGGTAGAAAATGACCAAATACAACCGAATAGAGTCAAATCCAGCTAAAAACGACAGAAAGTAAGCAGATAACAGCGCTAAGCAACAGAAAATGACTAAATACAGCGGAATACAACTGAAAATAACAGAAAACAGCTCTCGAAGCAACAGAAAGCAAGCAGATAACGGCTGTAAACGGTAGAAAACGACTGAATACAACCAAATAGAACAGAAAACAGAGCATAACAACAGAAAGAAGGCAGATAAAAGCGCTAAACAATAAAAAACGACTAAATTCAGCCGAATACAACAAGAAAAGGACAGAAAACAGCTAAAAACAACAGAAATCATGCAGATAACAACTGTAAACGGTACAAAACGACAAAATACAACCGAATAGAACAGAAAACAGAGCATAACAACAGAAAGCAGGCAGGTAACAGCGCTAAACAACAGAAAACGACAAAACACAGCCGAATACATCCGAAAATAACAGAAAACAGCTCTCAAAACAACAGAAAGCAAGCAGATAATGGCTGTAAACGGTAGAAAACGACTGAATACAGCCAAATAGAACAGAAAACAGAGCATAACAACAGAAAGAAGGCAGATAAAAGCGCTAAACAATAAAAAACGACTAAGTTCAGCCGAATACAACAAGAAAAGAACAGAAAACAGCCAAAAACAACAGAAATCGAGTAGATAACAACTGTAAACGATAGAAAACGACCAAATACAACCGAATAGAGCCAAAACCGACAGAAAGCAAGCAGATAACAGCGCTAAACAAGAGAAAACGACTAAGCACAGCCGAATACATCCGAAAATAACAGAAAACAGCTCCCAAAGCAACAGAAAGCAAGCATATAACGGCTGTAAACGGTAGGAAACGGCCGCATACAACTAAATACAACAGAAAACAGAGCATAACAACAGAAAGCGGGCAGATAACAGCGCTAAACAACAGAAAACGACTAAATTCAGCCGAAAACAACAAGAAAAGAACAGAAAATAGCTAAAAACAACAGAAATCAAGCAGATAACAACTGTAAACGATAGAAAACGACCAAATACAACCGAATAGGGTCAGAACTAACTCAAAACGACAGAAAGCAAGCAGATAACAGCGGGAAACAGCAGAAAACGACTAAACACAGCCGAGTACAACCAAAATGAGTAGAAAACAGCTAAAAACAACAGAAAGCAGGCAGATAACAGCTGTAAACGGTAGAAAATGACCAAATACAACCGAATAGAGCCAAATCCGGCTAAAAACGACAGAAAGTAAGCAGATAACAGCGCTAGACAACAGAAAACCACTAAACACAGCGGAATACAACTGAAAATAACAGAAAACAGCTCTTAGAACAACAGAAAGCAAGCAGATAACGGCTGTAAACGGTACAAAACGACCAGATACAACCGAATAGAGTCAAAACTAACGCAAAACGACAGAAAGCAGGCAGATAACGGCTGTAAATGCTAGAAAGCGACCGAGTACAACCAAATAGAACAGAAAACAGAGCATAACAACAGAAAGCGGGCAGATAACAGCGCTAAACGATAGAAAACGACTAAATTCAGCCGAATACAACAAGAAAAGAACAGAAAATAACTAAAAACAACAGAAATAAAGCAGATGACAACTGTAAATGATAGAAAACGACCAAATACAACCGAATTGGGTCAGAACTAACTCAAAACGACAGAAAGCAAGCAGATAACAGCGGGAAACAGCAGAAAACGACTAAACACAGCCGAATACAACCAAAATGAGTAGAAAACAGCTAAAAACAACAGAAATCAAGCAGATAACAACTGTAAACGGTACAAAACGACCAAATACAACCGAATAGAGTTAAAACTAACGCAAAACGACAGAAAGCAAGCAGATAACGGCTGTAAACGCTAGAAAGCGACCGAGTACAACCAAATAGAACAGAAAACAGAGCATAACAACAGAAAGCGGGCAGATAACAGCGCTAAACAATAGAAAACGACTAAATTCAGCCGAATACAACAAGAAAAGGACAGAAAATAGCTAAAAACAACAAAAAGCAGGCAGATAACAGCTGTAAACGGTAGAAAATGACCAAATATAACCGAATAGAGTCAAATCCAGCTAAAAACGACAGAAAGTAAGCAGATAACAGCGCTGAGCAACAGAAAACGACTAAATACAGCGGAATACAACTGAAAATAACAGAAAACAGCTCCTAGAACAACAGAAAGCAAGCAGATAACGGCTGTAAACGGTAGAAAACGACCGAGTACAACCAAATAGAACAGAAAACAGAGCATAACAACAGAAAGCAGGCAGATCACAGCGCTAAACAATAGAAAATGACTAAATTCAGCCGAATACAACAAAAAAAGAACAGAAAACAGCTAAACACAACAGAAATCAAGCAGATAACAACTGTAAACGGTACAAAATGACCAAATATAACCGAATAGAAGAGAAAACAGAGCATAACAACAGAAAGCAGGCAGATAACAGCGCTAAACAACAGAAAACGACAAAACACAGCCGAATACATCCGAAAATAACAGAAAACAGCTCCTAGAACAACAGAAAGCAAGCAGATAACGGCTGTAAACGGTAGAAAACGACCGAATACAACCAAATAGAACAGAAAACAGAGCATAACAACAGAAAGAAGGCAGATAACAGCGCTAAACAATAGAAAATGACTAAATTCAGCCGAATACAACAAGAAAAGAACAGAAAACAGCTAAACACAACAGAAATCAAGCAGATAACAACTGTAAACGGTACAAAATGACCAAATACAACCAAATAGAACAGAAAACAGAGCATAACAACAGAAAGCGGACAGATAACAGCGCTAAACAATAGAAAACGACTAAATTCAGCCGAATACAACAAGAAAAGAACAGAAAATAGCTAAAAACAACAAAAAGCAGGCAGATAACAGCTGCAAACGGTAGAAAATGACCAAATACAACCGAATAGAGTCAAATCAAGCTAAAAACGACAGAAAGTAAGCAGATAAAAGCGCTAAGCAACAGAAAACGACTAAATACAGCGGAATACAACTGAAAATAACAGAAAACAGCTCCTAGAACAACAGAAAGCAAGCAGATAAGGGCTGTAAACGGTAGAAAACGACCGAATACAAGCAAATAGAACAGAAAACAGAGCATAACAACAGAAAGCAGGCAGATAACAGCGCTAAACAATAGAAAATGACTAAATTCAGCCGAATACAACAAGAAAAGGACAGAAAACAGCTAAAAACAACAGAAATCAAGCAGATAACAACTGTAAACGGTACAAAACGACCAAATACAACCGAATAGAACAGAAAACAGAGCATAACAACAGAAAGCAGGCAGATAACAGCGCTAAACAACAGAAAACGACAAAACACAGCCGAATACATCCAAAAATAACAGAAAACAGCTCTCAAAACAACAGAAAGCAAGCAGATAACGGCTGTAAACGGTAGAAAACGACTGAATACAACCAAATAGAACAGAAAACAGAGCATAGCAACAGAAAGAAGGCAGATAAAAGCGCTAAACAATAAAAAACGACTAAATTCAGCCGAATACAACAAGAAAAGAACAGAAAACAGCCAAAAACAACAGAAATCGAGTAGATAACAACTGTAGACGATAGAAAACGACCAAATACAACCGAATAGAGCCAAAACCGACAGAAAGCAAGCAGATAACAGCGCTAAACAAGAGAAAACGACTAAGCACAGCCGAATACATCCGAAAATAACAGAAAACAGCTCCCAAAGCAACAGAAAGCAAGCATATAACGGCTGTAAACGGTAGGAAACGGCCGCATACAACTAAATACAACAGAAAACAGAGCATAACAACAGAAAGCGGGCAGATAACAGCGCTAAACAATAGAAAACGACTAAATTCAGCCGAGAACAACAAGAAAAGAACAGAAAATAGCTAAAAACAACAGAAATCAAGCAGATAACAACTGTAAACGATAGAAAACGACCAAATACAACCGAATAGGGTCAGAACTAACTCAAAACGACAGAAAGCAAGCAGATAACAGCGGGAAACGCTAGAAAGCGACCGAGTACAACCAAATGTAACAGAAAACAGAGCATAACAACAGAAAGCGGGCAGATAACAGCGCTAAACGATAGAAAACGACTAAATTCAGCCGAATACAACAAGAAAAGAACAGAAAATAGCTAAAAACAACAGAAATCAAGCAGATAACAACTGTAAACGATAGAAAACGACCAAATACAACCGAATAGGGTCAGAACTAACTCAAAACGACAGAAAGCAAGCAGATAACAGCGGGAAACAGCAGAAAACGACTGAACACAGCCGTATACAACCAAAATGAGTAGAAAACGGCTAAAAACAACAGAAAGCAGGCAGATAACAGCTGTAAACGGTAGAAAATGATCAAATACAGCCGAATAGAGCCAAATCCGGCTAAAAACGACAGAAAGTAAGCAGATAACAGCGCTAGACAACAGAAAACCACTAAACACAGCGGAGTACAACTGAAAATAACGGAAAACAGCTCTTAGAACAACAGAAAGCTAGCAGATAACGGCTGTAAACGGTAGAAAACGACCGAATACAACCAAATAGAGCAGAAAACAGAGCATAACAACAGAAAGCAGGCAGATAACAGCGCTAAACAATAGAAAACGACTAAATTCAGCCGAATACAACAAGAAAAGGAGAGAAAACAGCTAAAAACAACAGAAATCAAGCAGATAACAACTGTAAACGGTACAAAACGACCAAATACAACCGAATAGAGTCAAAACTAACGCAAAACGACAGAAAGCAAGCAGATAACGGCTGTAAACGCTAGAAAGCGACCGAGTACAACCAAATAGAACAGAAAACAGAGCATAACGACAGAAAGCGGGCAGATAACAGCGCTAAACAATAGAAAACGACTAAATTCAGCCGAATACAACAAGAAAAGAACAGAAAATAGCTAAAAACAACAAAAAGCAGGCAGATAACAGCCGTAAACGGTAGAAAATGACCAAATACAACCGAATAGAGCCAAATCCAGCTAAAAACGACAGAAGGTAAGCAGATAACAGCGCTAAGCAACAGAAAACGACTAAATACAGCGGAATACAACTGAAAATAACAGAAAACAGCTCCTAGAACAACAAAAAGCAAGCAGATAACGGCTGTAAACGGTAGAAAACGACCGAATACAACCAAATAGAACAGAAAACAGAGCATAACAACAGAAAGCAGGCAGATAACAGCGCTAAACAATAGAAAATGACTAAATTCAGCCGAATACGACAAGAAAAGGACAGAAAACGGCTAAAAACAACAGAAATCAAGCAGATAACAACTGTAAACGGTACAAAACGACCAAATACAACCGAATAGAACAGAAAACAGAGCATAACAACAGAAAGCAGGCAGATAATAGCGCTAAACAACAGAAAACGACAAAACACAGCCGAATACATCCGGAAATAACAGAAAACGGCTCTCAAAACAACAGAAAGCAAGCAGATAACGGCTGTAAACGGTAGAAAACGACTGAATACAACCAAATAGAACAGAAAACAGAGCATAGCAGCAGAAAGAACGCAGATAAAAGCGCTAAACAATAAAAAACGACTAAATTCAGCCGAATACAACAAGAAAAGAACAGAAAATAGCTAAAAACAACAAAAAGCAGGCAGATAACAGCTGTAAACGGTAGAAAATGACCAAATACAACCGAATAGAGCCAAATCCAGCTAAAAACGACAGAAAGTAAGCAGATAACAGCGCTAAGCAACAGAAAACGACTAAATACAGCGGAATACAACTGAAAATAACAGAAAACAGCTCCTAGAACAACAGAAAGCAAGCAGATAACAACTGTAAACTGTACAAAACGACCAAATACAACCGAACAGAACAGAAAACAGAGCATAACAACAGAAAGCAGGCAGATAACAGCGCTAAACAACAGAAAACGACAAAAGACAGCCGAATACATCCGAAAATAACAGAAAACAGCTCTCAAAACAACAGAAAGCAAGCAGATAACGGCTGTAAACGGTAGAAAACGACTGAATACAACCAAATAGAACAGAAAACAGAGCATAACAGCAGAAAGAAGGCAGATAAAAGCACTAAACAATAAAAAACGACTGAATTCAGCCGAATACAACAAGAAAAGAACAGAAAACAGTTAAAAACAACAGAAGTCGAGTAGATAACAACTGTAAACGATAGAAAACGACCAAATACAACCGAATAGAGCCAAAACCGACAGAAAGCAAGCAGATAACACCACCAAACAAGAGAAAACGACTAAGCACAGCCGAATACATCCGAAAATAACAGAAAACAGCTCTCAAAGCAACAGAAAGCAAGCAGATAACGGCTGTAAACGGTAGAAAACGACCGAATACAACCAAATAGAACAGAAAACAGAGCATAACAACAGAAAGCAGGCAGATAACAGCGCTAAACAATAGAAGACGACTAAATTCAGCCAAATACAACAAGAAAAGGACAGAAAACAGCTAAAAACAACAGAAATCAAGCAGATAACAACTGTAAACGGTACAAAACGACCAAATGCAACCGAATAGAGTCAAAACTAACGCAAAACGACAGAAAGCAAGCAGATAACGGCTGTAAACGCTAGAAAGGGACCGAGTACAACCAAATAGAACAGAAAACAGAGCATAACAACAGAAAGCGGGCAGATAACAGCGCTAAACAATAGAAACCGACTAAATTCAGCCGAATACAACAAGAAAAGAACAGAAAATAGCTAAAAACAACAAAAAGCAGGCAGATAACAGCTGTAAACGGTAGAAAATGACCAAATACAAACGAATAGAGTCAAATCCAGCTAAAAACAACAGAAATCGAGTAGATAACAACTGTAAACGATAGAAAACGACCAAATACAACCGAATACAGCCAAAGCCGACAGAAAGCAAGCAGATAACAGCGCTAAACAAGAGAAAACGACTAAGCACAGCCGAATACATCCGAAAATAACAGAAAACAGCTCTCAAAGCAACAGAAAGCAAGCAGATAACGGCTGTAAACGGTAGGAAACGGCCGCATACAACTAAATAGAACAGAAAACAGAGCATAACAACAGAAAGCGGGCAGATAACAGCGCTAAACAATAGAAAACGACTAATTTCAGCCGAATACAACAAGAAAAGAACAG